>JAFFST010045509.1:136331-144827 GCA_022414735.1 Noturus placidus
AGAGAGAGAGAGAGAGAGAGAGAGAGAGAGAGAGAGAGAAAGATAAATGAATCAGTCAGTGGAAGTTCTAATGAACCTGTGGAGCTAATTGCTTCCAACAGTGACTGGCTGAAATGTAAATGAACTGATCAGAGAAGGGAGAAAAAAGCAGATAGAGAATAAATAGATACTTAAGGGAAGGCGAATCAATAGCCACCAAGGCTACAGCTCCCAAAGGACCATCAATCATGATGACCATTCCCACTAAAAACATGCCTCCTTTCCGAACACACACACACACACACACACACACACACACACACACATAATCACTCTCTTAATATTCAATGAATCTAAATTCAGACGTGTAGCTATGCATGTTGGGTTAAACGGAAATTCAAATTACATTCTAAATAGTCCGGATTCAATGTGTAACGGATTCAATGTTGCAGCGATGCAGCCTCACTTTGGGTTGAAGTGCAATTAAGGCTGGCTTACTTAAAAGCAGCAGTTTTAGACATGGTCACTCATGTACTGCACATTTTTCTGCCTTCAATGCAATAACACACCTGAGTCAGCTTATGAAGGGCTTGATAATTACCAGCTGAAATGAATCAGGTGTGCAGGAAAAGCACAAATACTATACGAGGTCTCAGGATGTGGGATGAGAAGTGGTGTTTAAAAGGCTTTGGATATAAAGTAAAGAGAAATAGAATATATAAAATATTTAAGATATAAAATAGCATATATTCCTTCACAGCAAATCCAATAGCTACAACTGATTTGATATGATTTATAACCTGAGATGGTTATCATGAAGCAACCATAACATGCTCATGTTTCTTCTGATTATTATTATTATTATTATTATTATTATTATTATTATTATTATTATTATTATTATTATTATTATTATTATTATTATTTAAATGCAAAATGTAAAAGCCAGCTTTGTTGAATTCAGCTGTTAAAACTGGAAAAATTGGTCAGTCATTTCCACAGTAGAATTGAAGTGTTTGTGTCCTTTAGTGCCAATCAAGCACTAAATTATCACAATGTAACCTTCTCTTATGATCATCTATCTTTCTCAAATCATTAAAGAAACAGTATCAATTAATTGACGTATTGGGAAATTTCAAGTTTCGATGTATTGGACTGTGGGTTGTCTCTCCCACACAGCAATACACAACAGAATACACATGAAATGTAAGGTTCTTCAGCAATGACTCTATGTGGAATCCTATAAAAGAGGATTTCCCTTATAGAGAAGGTTCAAAATCAAACCCTTTGTCCCCTCAACTATCAAAGATCCATTTTTCTCTGAGTGTACTGCAGTAGTATATAATCATTGCTAGGGTATGGTCTATCATGATCCACATGTCCTCCAGTAAAAGCTGACTTTGCGCTGTCTCTGATGATCCTTTCTGCTGACATAAGGCAAATTTTATGAGACTGCTTTCCATTCCACACCTGCATCTATACCCTTAAATAACTATACACACAGTAAACCAAATGGCAGAGAGAGAGAGAGAGACTGAGCTGAACTTTACTCATACCTACACTGTCAGAAAGGATGTGTTTATATCCTACAAAGTCTTTGTGTTATTACTATTTCAACAAAAATTCGACACGAGTGACCAACACAACATGTGTTAAATTATTGTTCACTCAGGCTGCGGACTGAACTCTGAACTTGTCTTAAAGCGAATGTTTGTTGTTTTGAGTTTTTGATTGTGACAGCAGAGTCGGAGTTCTGAGGCGAGGAAACCAAATGACCACAGGTAAGTTAGCATGCATCATTATTTAGCGTTAATGCTGCTGAAATGACTGGCTGAGTTTGTGATATTTAGGTGGGAAGCTCTCGAAAATGTATCCATTGGAAAACAATAACACAGTGAGGAATAATTAACTTTACCTATCGCTACCGCTTCAACAGTGAATATCATTTCCTGCTTCCTCAGTGTTGTTGTTACGCTACTTGTGTCATGTGTTAATGTTGGCTGTGAAATATGGACTAAGGTTTTTCTATAATTCTCTGGAACTGCATCTTATCTGAGTCCATGAGTTATGGTTAGCTAGCTGGATTCTGTCACCAGCAGGGATTAGTGATTCTAACACAGACCCTCAACTGAGTTAATTACATTACTTTAGCGTACAGCTCGCGGTAATGTTAGATATTCCCATTACCTTTTTGAAAGTTAACGATAACCTAGCATTACAGCTATTCTCCATGATGTAATACAGAGAGTGGGTTAATGTTAACTACATTTAGCAAGTGTTTTGGACAAGGCAAGCTGTAGTAATTAGCATTAGGAGGATGGGTTAGAGCCGTGTTTCTTCATGTATTCGGTGAATGTTAATGTTGGGTAATAGGTGCAGACAGTCAACAGCTAAGTTAGCTCAGTAATGTCGAGGCCAAAAGTTCTTCACATGGTTAACATGACAAAAAGACAGGATGAGAGTTACAGTAGGCTGTAATGCTTTCCACTATTTCTGTAATGTTGGTTAAATTAATTAGTTTGTGCAAAAAAGTCAGCAGTGAGGTGCTAAAGGCTGGAAAATAAATATTCACAAGTTAGCTAGATTTTCCTGGTGAGTCTACAGCGCTATTTTGTTCATTAGGACAGTGGAGGTCAAATTTCCAAAATGACACAAACTAGGATTCTGTAACGCAATTTCTCAGTTAAAGCCCAAAGGCATTTGTCTATATTTTGTAGCAAACAACTTACCAACACTCTTTTTGCTCTTTTACAGTTTTTTAAATGGAAGGGAGTGGGACTCGTGTCTTCCCAGATGGCAGGTCGATTTGTAAGAAGATGCATCAACTCCAATTCTTACATCTGTCAAATGTTAAAATTATTTTAAGAAATGACACCTGAAGTTCATGTAATTGTTTGTATATTTAGTGAGCAATTTAGTAGAATTTTAGCATACAAACAAATTGCATTTTAGGATAATTATAATTATAATTAAAAGCGTATAAGCAACACATCTCTGTGTTATTTTGTGCTATTTTTTAACATATCGTTGTGTGGAAATGTACTAACACACAGCATGTGTTAAATGTACTAGCACACTGATTGTGTTGAAAGCAACACAAACTGCATTGTCCTTAAGTATCCATCCATCCATCTTCTACAGCTTACTCCTTTTCAGTGTCACAGGGAACCTGGAGCCTATCCCAGGGAGCATCGGGCACAAGGCGAGGTACACTCTGGACAGGGTTGTCCTTAACTACACATGTTCTTTTTAACACATCTGCTTTAAGGTTGCACTAAATAAGGCTGTTTTTACAACAGGTACTACAACTGTATCAGATTTACCTAGAAATCATGAAAATTAAGAATGATGGTAATCAGTCTCTGATACAGTAGATTTACCGCTAACCCCTTCTTAAAGAAATAATCATGGTCTTATATTGAATATCAAATGGATGAGGTGACCATAGGGTTAATCCATGTTACTTCATATTTTGCCCCAGGTATTAAGTGAGACCAATAAAATCACCTTGTGTTTGCAAATTTGCAATCATTTGCAGAATAAATTATGAAGGTTCAGCACTGAGGCAAAGCTAACATCTTTTCGGACACCTTACACCTTCGGATTTCTTATGACCTTTCTTATCACCTTCAAGACATATTTTACAACATGTTTATATTGGCAAATGTTTACAAATTAAATTTTAATGTAAAAAAAAAAAGAATCAAATGTCACATTTTCTTGTTTATTGAAATATCTTTTTTTGGTCATTGTAATCCTTTGAGAATACATTCTGGACAAATCCATTGCGACTGAGGGATTGCGTAATAAAAAAAAGATTCATATAGAATCTCAAAGTTCAAAACAGTATTTGAGCTTATAGTATAATATGGTTTTATAATAAGGAGTTCAAGTATCTACTCTCTATAGAGTAGCTGGAGTGTCAAAATGCTGCTCAAGAAGGTCACGATTTGTTGGAATTTTTATAAACTTTTCACAAGGCCAGGTTTGTCCAGGTTGCACATACAAACACTCATGAAAATGAATATTTTCTGAGTTTGCAGGTACCTCACTGGATTATACTTTATATAAATGGATGTTTTATAAGCATCTCCTTCTTTCTACCACACTTTAGATAAGCCATCAAGTTTGTTTTTTTTCTGCGCTCTGTAGTTGTTCTGTGATACTGTTTCAAAGTAGAGTCATAACTGATGAAAACAAATACAGCGCTTCTAAATTGGGCAAACATGCATTTGTTTAGAAATTGCTATTCCAAGTCTGTGTAGATGAAGCACTGAGGATCCCTCTGCCACTGGAAAACATTTTTCTTTCCTTCAAGGGACAAATGAACTGTCAGCGTTTAATGATAGATATTTGCATTGTGATACAGATTGTGTCCTTGGCCCTAAACATAAGATATAGATCCATTAATAATGAATTCAGATGAAGTGTTCCTTTTTTCCAGGCTCGCTGTCGTAACATCTTAATAGATGTATGCACCCATCACCAGTGGCTGCGGAGCATTAGAATGGAGACTCTGCGATGCACCATCTATCATATGAACCCACTTCGTCCTGCGTCGCTTCATACAGTATCTGATACCTTTGGGTTTGGCTTTTTATAAATATACTGTACTGTATATCCATTTTCCCTTTGTATTATCGTATGGTTTATAAAGTAGATAATAGAGTGTATACATAATTGAGTGTATACCCTTTTGCATTTGAATTGAAATTGTCACCATTGTGTAAATGTGTGCATGTGTGCTTATGAAGGGTGTGTTTGTCTCTTGGTGCATGTGTACATCTTTAAGTTATTGCGAGAGTCTGATACGATGCTGATACAGTGGAATGTAGTATTTATAGCTTTAATGTGGATAAGCCGGGCTGCTCTGATGGTTCTTTTCCCCTCTGCTTGTCTCATAATGAGATTCCTGCATAGACGTAATCTCAATAAATCAGTCCAACATTATTCATTAATATCCTTTATGTGTACAAGACAGGACCAGATCATCATTACAGCCAAACAATATCACTGCAGCACACAACACATTTGGCACAGGACACATTTTAACATTGTACTCTGGCACATTTCATAGTAAATGATGTTCAAAGTTCAGAATGACAGCTTTTATTTAAGGTCATACTGTATGTGTGTAGGAATCTGTGTAGCTCTTTTTATATACATTGTCCTTCATTTTTAGGGAGCCATATGGAATTGGACAGTTGGCTGCTCAGTTATTTCTTACCCTGCGGTGTGTTATTGCATCATTAGTTCATAGACAAGAGTGCTAAAAAAAAAAGAAAAAGAAATTCTGGATTCTGTTCTTGTAGTCAGTCAACATGATGGCCAACAAGTCTTAATGCTAGTAAAGCAAATCAGAATACATCTAGTCAAGATATAAAGCACATCTGAATGATCAAAATATATATATTTTTCATGATGTGTCGTATTTGCAAGTGAAACAGGCTCAGCATTTTTAGGGAGAAAAAGTGCGTCAGGTACAACATGACATGATATTATTGGTTAGTATTGTTTATCTCCATATATAGTATCTCACAAAAGTAAGTACACCCCTCACATTTGTGTAAATATTTGATGATATCTTTTCATGTGACAACACTGAAGCAATGACACTTTGCTACAATGTAAAGTAGTGAGTGTACAGCTTGTGTAACAGTGTAAATTTACTGTCCCCTCAAAATAACTCAACACACAGACATTAATGTCTAAACCGCTGGCAACAAAAGTGAGTACACCCCTAAGTGAAAATCTCCAAATTGGGACTAAAGTGTCAATATTTTGTGTGGCCACAATTATTATCCAGAACTGCCTTAACCCTCTTGGACATGGAGTTCACCGAAGCTTCACAGATTGCCACTGGAGTCCTCTTCCACTCTACTGTTGAATGCCAACATGTACTGTGACATACTGAAGCAGAGCATGATCAGAATGCAGGATTCCAGCATGATAACGACCCTAAACACACCTCCAAGATGACCACTGCCTTGCTAAAGAATCTGAGGGTGAAGGTGATGGACTGGCCAAGCATGTCTCCAGACGTAAACCCTATTGAGCATCTGTGGGGCATCCTCAAATGGAAGTTGGAGGAGCACAAGGTCTCTAAAATCCCCCAGCTCCGTGATGTCATCATGGAGGAGTGGAAGAGGACTCCAGTGGCTCTGGTGAACTCCATGCCCAAGAGGATTAAGGCAGTGCTGGAAAATAATGGTGGCCACACAAAATATTGACACTTTGGGCCCAATTTGGACATTTTCACTTAGGGGTGTACTCACTTTTGTTGCCAGCGGTTTAGACATTAATGTCTGTGTGTTGAGTTATTTTGAGGGGACAGCAAATTTACACTGTTATACAATTTTCTGAGAAATAGAACCAAGTAAATTTGTTAGAAAATATCACAAACATGTACAAACAAGTTCAAAACAGATACAATAAGTGTGGTTGTGTTACACCAGTAATAGATACATGCACACATCTGGATGTATATGAATGTATATTTATATTAAAATTGCTCTGAGATTTTACTCTTTAAGTGGTGTGGATACAAATATAAAAGTAACTTGCTGCATGTTACTTAAGAGGGTCAATCTACAGATGTCCAAAAGAAAGAAATAATCACTTAGATTTTGTATCCCTATATGCTGTACCTATACCCTTGTGTGTGTTTTTTTTTGTTTGTTTGTTTGTTTGTTTGTTTGTTTGTTTGTTTGGGCGGAGGGGTTGGTTGTTACACAGATGTTGTTCTCCCCCTCAGTGAGAGTGTTTTAGCATGTCTGTCCTAAGTGTTGGTAATGGCTATAACAATAACTTTAAGAACCTTAAAGACCTGAGCTTGGCCCTGATAAAGAACGTTCCACTAGCCATAAGTGCAATATAAAACCTGTATATGGTCCAGCTGAGACTTAAATCTACAGGTCTTAAGACTGACGACAGCTCTGGTGTAAAGGTTGAGTTTGTTTGGTTTGGCAAATGACAAGGGACTCAGCAGTCAGTAAACTTGAATTGCTCTTCAGGGTCAATGTGTTGGTAGTAACTTTGACTGTGGCCGTTTTCTTCCCATTGTTTCTTCAGTTTAGTGAGCTATTGAGGAATCCTACAGCTGCTCTCCAGCAGAGACGAAATACCTTCACACATTTTTCCCCACCTGGACTCACCACCATAAGACCATCCTCAGTGTTTCTTTTTAGGAGGCAAGAGAGTGCTTTAAGTACCTTCAGTCTCAATTATTTCCATTGGCCAGTTTTATGTAGCTATCAAACAAAGAGCTGGAAAAATTAAATATCAAAGTTAATTGTATGCCAGTTGAGTTTCTAAACTTGAGAGAATATTTGAATCCTGTCAGATCAGCCGTCTCAGATGTGAGATCACATTCCACATTGTCTTACAAACATTACAGATTTTCAGTTGTCTGGGAGACAAAGACATGCTGTTTTTACTTTCGTTAAACTACAGAAATTGGGTTTACTACCAAGTTAGATCATTTCATCTTTATCCACAGTTTTGAGTCAAAATAAAGCTTTACAGAAAAAGTTCTTAGTTTTATTGTATATTCTTTTCATAAAATATGTTCATTTTGGAGTTTTGCGTTTGTTTTTTGTTTGTATGTTTTATGGAATAATATCTTCTACTGTAGTGTATTGGAGTCTTTATTAATTTACATATTCTACTAGCTGAATATACTGTATATAACACCTGTCATAACCCTTAAGAAGAATCAAGATTAATAATAATAATTAATCAATTTGTATAGTGCTTTTTACAATGGACATTGTCTCAAAGCAGCTTTACAGAAATATCATTTTTTACATTTACATTTACAAGCGACTTACAAATGAGTGCACACTCACACACCAATGGAAGCAGAGCTTCCATGCAAGGTGCTAGCTTGCCATTGGGGGCAACATAGGGTTCAGTGTCTTGCACAAGGACACTTCGGCATGGGATCACCCGGACCGGGATTCGAACCGCCAACCCCACGATTAGTGGATTAGTGGACAACCCGCTCTACCGACTGAGCCACAGCCACCCAAAGATTCAAGATTCAAAGCTTTATTTGTCACATGTGCATTAGTAGTTAGTACAAAGGTGAAGCGAAATGAGATGCGGCATATCCGATGATATGCGTATATAACAAATAATAAATTTACTATAGAGGGTATACAAAATACAAATAATACACATATGAAAATGTATGTATGTATCTGCATATCTCTGTACACATGTAGAACATATATACAGTGGTGTGAAAAAGTGTTTGCCCCCTTCCTCATTTCCTGTTCCTTTGCATGTTTGTCACACTTAAGTGTTTCGGAACATCAAACCAATTTAAACAATAGTCAAGGACAACACAAGTAAACACAAAATGCAATTTGTAAATGAAGGTGTTTATTATTAAAGGTGAAAAAAATCTAAACCATCATGGCCCTGTGTGAAAAAGTGATTGCCCTCCTAAACCTAATAACTGGTTGGGCCACCCTTAGCAGCAACAACTGCAACCAAGCGTTTGTGATAACGTGC
>JAFFST010045509.1:145664-159960 GCA_022414735.1 Noturus placidus
GTTATAGTAAGGGGGGCAATCACTTTTTCACACAGGGCCATGATGGTTTGGATTTTTTTTCACCTTTAATAATAAACACCTTCATTTACAAATTGCATTTTGTGTTTACTTGTGTTGTCCTTGACTATTGTTTAAATTGGTTTGATGTTCCGAAACACTTAAGTGTGACAAACATGCAAAGGAACAGGAAATCAGGAAGGGGCAAACACTTTTTCACACCACTGTACTAATGTCTAGTGCATGTCCAAATATGTCTTATGTGACATGTATGAGCTATGTTCTGGTACTGTGTGATGTATGCATTAGTGATATGATCTGGAATAGTGGTGATGAGTTCAGGGTTCTGATTGTTTAGGGGAAGAAGCTTCTCCTTAGTGTCTCCTCTCAGTCCTGGCCATGTGCTTGCGGAGGCAGTTCGCTGACTCCAGCCACCAGAACAGTTGTTGTGTGTGTAGGATCCATGAAGATCTTTGCTTCTCTGGAGGATAACATGATTATGTAAACAACTAAAAACTGCATAAAGATGCCTTAATGGAGGTGTCAGTATTATTTGGATTTCATATAAATGGAATTGTAAGAAAAGCTGCACTCACTAACCCTACTTCTAGCACTAACCTTTGTCTAACTTGTTATATAAATTGGTCCTTGAGACAAAAATAACTACTCTTAATCTGAGGCGTCAAGTTGACTTTTATTATTATCTTTATATAGCACGATGCAAAAATCTGTAACAATTCACAATTCAATTTATTTGCAAAGTGATTATGATGATCTTTAAGACCACGGTTTTCATTTGCAGCTTTCTTGAACATGATAATAGATTTGTAAGGAATTCTAATCTGCTTCAAGCTGACTGATACCAAAATGTTTGTTGTTTTTTGACGTATGTAGATGACAGCAACGTGATCTATTTTAAAATGTAATGAGTAAAAATTATTATATAAAAAAGTACATTACAGATACTTAAAATGTAGTTAAGTACAGTAGAGAATTACTTAGTTAGATTGTCCCCGAGTCCCTATCTTGTTCTACACTTTCTGCCCCATTTGAAACTTTTGGCTTTCCACTTTGCTGGAAAAGATGCCATGTCCTTCCTGTTATTGTTACCTCATTAGGTACACCTGTAGCTTGTTACTCCTAGCTAGTTTGTCTACTTAAATCTGTTGTTTCCCTCTCTGCTCTGTATGTCTGTATTTTCACCTCTCCTGTGAACTTGGACTATGCTTATAGTCTCGTGTCCTACCTCTAGTAATGTTTCACAGTTACTTCCCACCTCTGGTACTATTCATATTAAAATAGAATTTGGAAACAGAGAAACGGAGTTCACATGATGTTTCTGGAAAATGTCAACAGTTTTGCAAGGCAGAAATACTGTAGCATTACTATACATTATTCAAAAGCCAGTATCATCAATGAGTAAAACATGATGAGGTAGGTGTACTATTATAGGAAAATAATCAACAAGTGGTTATGTGATGGTGTGATTACCACTCTAATTTGATTATTTTCCAATAACAGCACAGACTGGTGTGTTTTATTCCCCTTATACTGTGGAGAATTGTTAACATTGGCCATTTTTTATTAATTAAACTATGACATGTCATACTATTTTATCTGATCATAGTTACAGTTAATGTTGCGGAATGTCAATAAAACCCTTGTGAAATGAATAAGACAAAAAATGCAGCTTTGTAAAGTTAATGATGAAGTTCTCTGTCCTGAGTGCATTAAACTAAACATTACGGTTAAAACTGCTGTCTATTATTATTATTATTAAAGAACATCAGAGCAGTGAACTCAACAGTGTTGTAGTATAATATGCCATAATAATGTATACAGTGTGACTTTAGTTACCACTGAATTTTTAACTTTGATAAATGTCATAAGCAAGGACACATGCTTGTTATCTTGGTGCTCTCATTATCTCATGACAGATCTTTTGTGCCCAATTAAGTTCCTTTTTTAATGCTGAAAATTGGATCAAGTTGGCAATATAAAAGACGTAATGCATTTGGGAGGATTTTGATTAACATAATGAAAAAATAGCCCACGTAAGTGTATATTTTAACTCAGGGAAAGACGGAGCTGCCCGAGGACTCATTCAACCTCGGCTTCTACTAGCAGTGTGCTCAGGATTGCCTCAGTCTCGCTGCATTCCCTGGGTATTTATGGAAAAACATTGAGCTTTATGAGCAGCATACTTAATGAGGGCCTGAGAGGTGTGGAAGCTGCAGATGAACTCATATATCTGCCTTAAAGGAGCCGATTCAGAGACTGCAGATGCATTTTAACCACATTTTACACACCATCTGTCCTGCCACATCATCTACCCACTGAGACTGGAGCAGCACTCTCAATGATGGAGCTTTTATTACCAGGTGATGTGTGGGTTAATGATAGACATGATAGTTTTAAACAGAGATTATAAGAATATACAACCACTGGAATGGCTTAGTGAGTTCTTTTGAAGAGTGGGATACAGGAAATTCATGTTAACTTCTTTGGTGTTTAGGGTTGTTGTTGTAGTTTTTTTTTTCTTTTTTTTCTTTTTTACCTTTGTCTGCAAAGGTAGTACATCTAAAAATGTTTAAACTGTGAATGTAAAGACAGATTAAAAAATAAATAAATAATACAAATAATAAAATCCAAAATTCTGTTTGAGGGATTTTGGTTCAATATTTAAATATCAAAATATAAATAAAAAATGGTAAATGGCGCACTTATATAGCGCTTTTTTATCCAAGGCACTTGGATCCAAAGCGTTTACACTGTGTCTCATTCACCCATTCAAACACACACTCACACACCAATGGTAGCAGAGCTGCCATGCAAGGCGCTAACTTGCCATCGGAGGCAACTTAGGGTTCAGTTTTTCCTTTAATGGTAAAATCAGCAAACAAAACCAAAACAAAAGACAATAATTAAAATTTTAAGCAAAAATTTAAATCAATTTATCAATAATGTTTTAATTAATTAATCATTACCCTTAATTTTTATTACTTATGTTTTTTGAACATTTTACAGTGTTGTGACAATAAATTATTATTCTTTTTTTTGTACATTTTATAGTATAGCCATGCATACCAAGTTCTGTATATAGATTACCTATATATAATCTATATACAATCTATATAGGTAATCTATATACAGAACTTGGTATGCATGGCTATACTATAAAATGTACAAAAAAAAGAATAATAATTTATTGTCACAACACTGTAAAATGTTCAAAAAAACATAAGTAATAAAAATTAAGGGTAATGATTAATTAATTAAAACATTATTGATAAATTGATTTAAATTTTTGCTTAAAATTTTAATTATTGTCTTTTGTTTTGGTTTTGTTTGCTGATTTTACCATTAAAGGAAAAAACCAGCCCTTTGTTTGTTTTTGGGAAGAAATAATAATCCTGGGCCAAGGTAGAAAAGGTTTAGTGATCAGATGATGTGTTTGAAAAGACCCTTGTTTATTGTTTCCTGCTTCAATAATGAAAGATCACATTCAAAGAATCCAACACTGGCAGGTAAAAAAAAAAAAAAAAAAGGAGAAAGACAAATTGAGGATATTTAATGCCTTTTACTGTGTTTGTAATGTTTATTGGTGGTGTGGGATACCATTTGAAATTGAAGAATTCACTTCAACATTCCCAAACATTCCTAATTAAAATAACTAATAGGTGTGTCTAGTACAAATAAAAAAAACTAAATATTTAAATTTATACACCTTCTCAACCTACAGACAACTTAGTGGACAAATTTACTAACTTAACTACTTTTTTACAGCTAAACAACGATAAAACAGAAACAATTGTCTTTGGTCCATCAGCTCTGTCTTCTGACGTTGTCAGTCATCTTGGTCCCTTCTCTTCTAATGTGTGTGACTGTGTTAAAAACCTCAGTGTCATTTTAGACTCCACACTGTGCTTTGATAAGTAGATTAGTGCTGTGGAAAAAAACAGTTTCTTTCAGTTAAGATCTTTTGCTAAAATGATGCTCTCCAAGAAGGACCTCAAAACTTTTATTCATGTGTTTATAACATCTAGGTTGGACAATTGTAATTCGCTCTATCTGGGTTTGCCCAGAACAACTATTGATCTTTTGCAATTGGTGCAAACTATGCAGCAGTCAGATTACTGACTGGAATTATAAAACGTGAGCACGTTACCCCTGTGCTCGCTTCTCTTCACTGGTTAAGGGTCAAGTGCCGTGTTGAATTAAAAAATTTGCTTTTTGATTTTAAAGCTTTGCATGGACTTGGCCCACAGTATATTTGTGCTCTTCTCACCCCGTACACTGCTTCAAGACCCCTTCGATCATCCAGTCATTTACTTTTCTCAGTTCCTCGTTCACATTTTAAGGTTAAAGGTGACCGGGCTTTCTCAGTGGCTGCTCCTAAGCTTTGGAATAGTCTTCTTCTCCACATTAGATCTGTTTCTGTGTTTAAATCCTCTTTGAAGACCTATTTATATTATTTTTGTTTTAATTGAGGGTGTACATTGTTCATTGGTCCTTTTTGGGTTTTTGTTTACTCTTTTAATTTGATTTAAATCTGTTTTATATTTCTTGTACAGCACTTTGGTTTCAATAACTGTTCTTTTAAATGTACTTTATAAATCAATAAAATAAACTAAACTAAGCAGGGGTGGGTTTCCTGATGAATCTTAGGGAATAATAAACAATTTAAAGAAGGATGGACTTTACAGACGACCTTGTTATGCAATAACTAAAACCTTCATTATCAGATATTTAAGGAACCATTTGCAAGAAGTTGTTTGTTGGCTCCGCCCAGCAGATTTATAAATAGGGAATGATAGACGCACACTTCATCAACAATTTACAACAGAAATTCTGTTTGTTTCGAAGAGCTGCACTGATAAAATGGTACATGTTGGCATTGACTAGTATTAAATTAACATGGCTAAATATGTGCATGGCGTGGAGCTTAGAGGTAACGAATGGGTCAGGTTATAATTTATGAAAAACTTTACGTACTACATTGTTTAAAGTTTTGGGAAACACTCATTAATTAAAGAACATTCTTGCAAACGAGATAACAAATTACTTACCATTACAAACTCTTCGGGAGCCCACCCGAGACTGAACATGAATCCACTGATCTCTATATTTTGATAGGTACACGTTTGTATTTTAAATTTATGCATCATTTAATATTTCTACCATTTATCAATTCCTAAATACAGACTTGATTCTGTGTAGTGCACTGCTAGTTTCTGACCCTTGTCTTTGTGCACAGGTGTGTGTATAGCAGGGCAACACCGCAGATGGTAGTATAATTAACAACAATTTTAGCAGTGTCACTCAAGCAAAAGGTCTTGATTGGCTAACTAACCTGCTCATCTCCTAATGACTGGGATCAATGTTCATTTCAACACTGCACACAGAGGCAGTCCCACTCCCTTTTGACCCATCAGACTCTATACCAGACATCATTAAAATGAGCCGTAATCTGACACCAAACATTTACAGTTTATTATTTTAAAAATTACACGTAATATGAATAGCAGTTCCTCTTGAGGTTAAACATCTTCTGAAACATCTTCATTGCACCTTAGCATTGATTTTAAAAGTCAGTCTAATAGTATTGGAGAGACGAACACCATTCTTACAAAACATATTCTCTCAGTTAGTGTTTTGGTGATACTGGAAGAGAGCGCTCTCTAACACGTCACCCCATAATCTAACATAGGTGCTTATTGTGGTTGAAATCTGGTCACTGTGAAGTCTATACCATATAATTTATCTCATATTCATCCCCATCAAAGTATTCAGCAAGCCCTCATGCACTGTCCATTTGGTCGTGGTCATCCTGGAAGAGACCACGCCTATCAGAATTGAAATGTTTCATCATAGGATAAAGGTGATGAGTCAGAAGAACATTCCATGGGTTTTTAGTGATACACACTAAGTGGACCAAACCATGACAGTAAAAATAAATAAACAACATAAGAGATCCAGTGGTTGTTCCTTTACTGTAATTTGTCACCCATATGTACTGTATACTGAAGAACATGTGAGATTTGTGCATGTAAATGACGAAGAAAGTCAATAAAGTAAGGATACTGTAAATGTTTCCAAAGTGTATGAAAGGCTCACCGGTCAATGTGGTAAGTATTTCTCTTACAAATACTATAACGCATAAATTGAAGGGGGGAAAATCAACACAACAGTTACAGATTAGAGGGTACATTGGTGTATTGGCATTCGCATTACAATACCAGCAACACATGGTCAGCTCTTGTTAAATTTCTACATGTTTCACGTTCAGATCTCAAACTACTGAGGTTATATATACCAGATTAAATTTTACAGAGAGGCTTTAAACTGCTTGTGGCTGTTTAAATATCGCATGTGCATTGGTGAGAGTGAGATAGAGAGAGTGAGAGAGAGAGAGAGAGAGAGAGAGAGAGAGCGCTCTGTATCCTTATCTGGTAAGGTGTCGTGACTCATTATATTTAGAGTCAATTTGCATAATGCAAGAGGCATCAAATTAGATTTGCATAATGTATTTGATTACACCTGTTATTAACTGTGAGTGACATTGATTTAGCAAATGGGCTGGTTTAAGGTTAATAGTGCCTGTCACCTTCTCCACTACTGAGTGTCAGAGTATTGATGCTGTTTTACACTATCTCTGCCCTTCTTTAATCTCTGTTAATCTTTGTTCCTGCCCTACACCTCAGGACATGAGCAATAGAAAACATGGGGGTAATTGCATTACTGAGAATTAAAAATAAAACAAAACCTCCTTTGACTGATTTTCTTTTAACAAAAAGTGGATTTTAAGGAATTGTATGTTACGAACCATTAAAGTTAAAGCAAAGTGCCACATTTACTCACAAAAATGAGTATTAATGATCCTTTCCACCCATAATTCATTACCATTTTTTAAACAATAAAAAGATTAACCATTTTCCACCACAGTATATTATATATTTTATATATACATAATATAATGTTAAAATTTCTAGGCATTTGTTTTTGTTCATAAATCCCCAAAATAAATAAATAAATAAGATTATTAATAAAACATTATTTCAAGCAATCATTCTAAAAACCATTTATGACAACTTTATTTCTTTATTTATTTTTAGTGCAAATAAATGCAACAACAAAAAAATTGAGGGAAAAAAAATAATAAATGCATTTTACTATTAAGGTTTGGTTACTAAATATAAACATGAAGTACCTATACTTTTCTACAAACTTTCTTGATATGGATCTATAGTATGCTGCAAGTAAAAGCAAATAATGAGTAATTAGACTAGCTACACTATATTCATCAAATTATGCTAATATGATTTTATTGGATAAATTGCAGACGAGCAATAATCAGTCATTTCTGAGGTGTATGTGCATATGTATATGTTAATGTAGAACACACAGAGCTCACAGCTGTATTGTGTGTAACACCCACACAAGCATGCAAGGTCGTGACATGAACTAAATGCTTAGCAGCCTAATAATCTTTACACAAAGACTGACATTAACACAAGCAGAGAGAATTTAGACGGTCCAAGAAAAACAGTATTGATACACTGCACATTGCCCTCATCAGGGGCTTTCAGTGTTATTAGCCACTTTATTAGCCAAAGACATTCCATTCAGGAAATGGATATGGCAAAAGTTAACACTCACAAGCCTGGAAAGCCACATTAATCCACAGTAATTACCCCCGAGGAGAGCAAATCAAAACGAACTAATGCTCAGTGTGATCATCAATTTCCCCTAGAATGCCCTACATTTTCATACAGGAAGCCCCACATTCGTATCATCGAAGCCTGACACTCTTCAAGTTAAAATATACATCCAAACACGTCCTTGGATAACAAAACATCCCAGCAACGCATTAGAGCAAATTAGGCTATTAACATTGAAAAGAGCATTTACGGCAAAGGATCAATAAGCCTCTGTCTCGTTTAAAAGATCCTGCAGTGTCCTTAAGCCATCAGAGAGAGATTATGATTCAGTTGTAATTTATGCCAAGCAGATGGGACAGTTATCAACCAGTAATTACGCTACCTTAGGTGATGACACCTTTAAAGATTTGGGGATAAATTGTCTAAAATCATGATAACACTAAACAGTATAAGGAGTCATATGTGAGATATCAATCCATAGATAATACATGTGCATAGAAGTAATTAATATCTTTGGCAACACTGGCAGTGGAAATGTGCAGGTTCATTAATGAATAAATAACAAAGTGATTATAATACTTGATCCAGGAGCTCAATTCAAGATGTATAAGTACATAATACCTCATAAATTTATTGTAAATTTTCAGTACAGAGGCTTGTTTTACTTTTACAGTGTGAACACTAAAGTACTAAATAGCACATGTATCTTAAATAAAAAGCCTCACATAAACAAAATGTCTGACAAGTTTTGGAATTTAAAGGAAAAAGGAGCAGAAGGTGTGTAAACAGGATATTCAGTTACTAAGATAGTTTTTTGTCTTAAATCTGTCTGATTGGAAACATCAAATTAGACATATGTAAAGAAGTGTATTCAATATGCATTCATAAAGACCTGTACTGCTGTATAACTGAAGATTTGAAAATGAGTAATATTTGTATTATTAGTTGTAGTAATGTGAAAACACTTTATTACTAAATAAAATGTGTTATAAAAAACTATTGAGCATGAAATAATAAACCGAAATCACCTCCTATTAGACTCTTCATGTTAGGACTTTAGGCTCTTGGTTGCATCAAGTGAGTGCAATTTATGGCTTTAAGAGCTCTCTGTATTTGTCATGTAGCTCGTTAGCTGACAGCGAGGCAAGCTGAGAATTATGGGAAGAGTAAATAATAAATTAGCCTGCATGTCAACTAAACAAAAATATTAAATATTGGTAACAATTTACATTAAGGGTCATATTAATTTCCAGACACAGTAATAATTATTAAGGCTCAGGTAATACCTACAATATGAAAACAGAACAACAGTAAATAAACAATTACATTGTTAAAATGAAAAAATAATTGTATTTACAATGTATTTGCACATATTAACTATGCATTATTGACTATGAGCCCCTATACTGAATTATTACCCTAATAATTCATGTTTAAAACCAGAATGTGACTAAAACAGTATTTTGATTGTTGATGAAAAACAATAGGTTTTTAAATTGAAGTTTCCTTCATGCTAAACATAATTTCTATGTTACGCTAACAACAGCTAATTTCTTTTTTTTTCAGTCCCCATTGAGATTAGATATATATTAGCTGACGATTATCTTTTGAAGACAGGAAGCCTGAAATGATCTTTTCATTATCTCCTCAAGCAGCCAGTCTTTTGACTTTAGCCGTGTTGTTGAACGTTGGACAGACGCCTCCCCTTCCCCCAGCGTTCAGCGCAATAATGGCTCTAAATGGAAATAAAATGACTTTTCCCGTTTCATCAGTTGTTATGCTAAAGCGCTAACCTCCGAGTGACCGCAGTGTGAGGACGGGGACGAGGGTCTGCTGGGGGTATGCCAGGGTCTGGCTACCGCTGAATAGGGCAGCGAGAGAACCTTCTGTTCTCCATATGGCCACATTGTCTTGGTAATTCAGCACACTTCTGGCCTCACTGCTACAGAATACACTGCTGCTTTGGTTCACACACACATAGACGAACAATCACACACATACGCTGGCAGGCGACAAAGAGGCCCCCAACATGAGAGGGTGTAATATACCACAAAGTATGGCATGTAAGATTAAAAGCCTGTACAGACATACGGATACACACACCTGCTCATAGTTCCATCAGTGATAGAGACACACATTTCTCAAGTTTGAATATTTTATTCACTTCAGTTTCTTTTTAGATGGGCCACTAGAAACCTCTGAAGTGATAAGACAATAATATGCATAGCAAACTTTTTTTTTTTTAATTATTGACAATAATATTTGCACATTTAATTTTAAAGAATGGCACAAATATGCATATTATTGTTTTAAATATGCTTTTATTTATTCTTTTTTTTTATCCTATTCTCAGCCTCTTCCTGGTTCCTCTCTTGCTTATCCCAACTTTCTCCCCCTCACATCCTCCCTAAACTTCCCTTCTCACCATCCTACCTCCATTCCCTCCGCAGTTGTCTTTCTCTGTCGTGTTGTGCTGTATGTCTCTGCCTCGTGTCCGCAGTGCACGCTGGAAATAGTTCAGAGCTGTCTTAGGCCCTGCTTGTGTCTCCACTCTGAGTCCTGCAGTAGTTCAAGGTCACCTGGTCAATGAATATGAAGGCTCTTCCTATTACAACTCTGTCAAAGACAAATAACAAAGTGTTGCTAAATGAAATGCTACATTGCACCATTTTGTGGAGGACAAGGGACATTTTCAGCATGGCTGCCCTCGCACTCGCCTCACGGCCGTCCCCTGGTAAAACCACTTTGTTTGAACCTAAGGAGTGAGAATTGACAAAGCAAGCTGGGAGCATTTGTTTCATCTGCTAAGCCAAAGATTGAAAATGATTTCCCAACACCCGTCCGAGGATCCCGTGAAAGGGGTCATCAATTATTTCCTGCCTCCCCGCTGCTGGTGTGTGGAGGCTGTTTTTACTGAGCACAGGTTTCTGCCTGAGCAGCCGTCGAGCCTCTCTCTTAGCCGCACATTATTGATGGAGAAAAGGCCAAAGTAAACAGAGTCCTAAAGTCCTCAGGCACTTTTTTATTTTTCAGGGTGTTTTTTTCTCCCTGTTGTTCTGGTGACTGTTTTGATCATGTGAATTACTTCCTTTTAGAGTAATTGAAATAACTTTTTATGATGCACTTTACGTTCAGTTACTTTTTTCCATAAGTATCTATATATTTGAGTGAAATATGAGGCGAAAAAGCCTATCTCTTACCATTTTAAAAGCTTTATTAACAGAAATAGAATATGTACAGTCATAAATTTAGTAATACATATTCTGTATATATGACTGTCAGACTTTCCAAAACACTTTTGTGTTTCATCAAACATTTGTGTTTCCATTACATCTGAGGAGCTTTCGATCCTCCTGACAAGCACTTCACATCCAAAAACAGACGTGTGTAGTTACACTGTTACAATTCTTACTTAGGTATAAAAATACATCATTTCCATCACATCCACTATTAAACCATTTTGTTATTAAAGCGCTATGATCATAAAGGCCTTTGTTAAAAGAGAACTTGAAGCAAAATTCACACACTGAGTGTATTATAAGCTCTTTAATGGTAACACAGGTTAATTCACATTTTGCTGAACTAGTAGAGACTCAGCTGTAAGCAAACCTTTCGCTTTTTTGTGAAAATTGCCTTTTAAATTGGCTTTTTAAAGCAGTGAGCACTAGGCTAATGTCTGGAGGCCCATACTCAGCCCAAGCCTGTCAGTGATTTATGGTGTGGGTCAGTCGTAAATTGACTCGTATGCAAGGAATGCAAATGGAAGCAGGACCATTTGATGGAGAAGCTCATTCCCGAGCTTAAATGTTCTAAATTAACCACACTAACGCACACACCACGATCTAAACATACATTTTTCCTGCTCTTCAACCCACCTACCCCTCCCTCCGTCCACCCTGAACTATACCTGAATCATAAGTCAATTTATTATACAAACAGTGATATTGCTCTGGATTTCCGAGGATCAATGGGTTTGATGAAGAGGGTTCATTTCAGGAAATAAACCTATGAAATTAGCTCTGCAGTGGAGTGAGCATGTAAATTGATTTGGGAAAGGTACACAGAGAAAGGCAATGTTTCATTTGATGTAAAAAAAATAAAATAAAAAAAAAAAGGCAAAAATAAAAATGACATCTGCTTCTGACAAAACAATAAACTGAAACAGAATGGAAAAAAATCTCATCGCAGGATAAATTCACATTTATACTTTACCCAACTAGCCGATTAGAGACCCTTATGAGTCTGAGGCATTTGTTACACACTTCGTCTCCTCCTATTCAAGAGTACAAGCATTATATCTATAATGGTATGATAATAAAATGTTTGTCCAGTTCATTAAACCTAAACTATTCCCTTTCACACTTTCTGATTAGCCAAATGGAGGACAATGCTTGAGAGGAACAAATATTGCCTGTATGCTTCAAGCGTTTTTAGAGTTCAGTAAAAAAATAAATAAAAATATTTAAAAAAAATAATTAATTAATTCATAAAAAGACAGTTTTATCATGTGCTGGATCAATTCATAATGTAATGCCACTAATTGCATATGCAATTATACAGGAATTGGGTAAGATACTGCCATTCATTCGTTAATAGTAAGTAATTTAACAGAAGCCAAATGGCTCAAAAGACCATGTTTAACATATACACTTCATGTCCAGTAGTCTGTGCAACACAGATTATTGTTGCAAAATGCAGCCGCTGAGTGAGTGCTGCTAGACTGGACATAATGATCAGCAGTATTGGCAGTGATCAAGTATGCTGGCTTTCTATGATGATTTCCATTGGTTTCTGAGGAAATAATGAGTTTATGATTTCTTTGCTCTAATACTGACTTTGACCTTGTAATTTTGATGATTAACTTTACTAAGCTGTGTGTTGCAGAGTATATTCAACACTGGTTGCAACACTAGTCAGCTCATTTTGTACAATTTAGTAATCTTACCAGATGTAATCAAGTTGAGTTTATTTAGGACTTGTGAAAGTTCTTTGTTCTTAATGCTTTACAATAAGGTAACCAATGTTATTTCATGCATTAGTTAACATGAACAAACCCGGAACTACAGCATTAATAAAGCTTTAGTGACAGTCACTAAAACATTTTTTAACAATTTAAAATAATAATAATAATAATAATAAACCAAATAATCCAGCTAAACAAGACCTCAATAAACTAAACATTATATTACAGCCTGATCTGAAGAAGATTATTGTATTTCCACAGCGACTTGCTAATGATGACAATGTTTAATTTCTTAATGAATGACACGTCACACATTTTAACAATTTCTAGTTAAGATTTAATGATGTCGAATGTCTGTAAGACAGGTTAGTTCCTGTTATCTCTTACATCATAAACAGATATTCCGTCACCAGCATCTGCCTTTTTACTGCGAAACCAGAAAGTGTAAACTCCTCTGTCCTGAAGACTTTATTGTGCTGGGAAACTTTCCCTGACACCCGAGACTCCTCTTCCATAAATGTTAAAAAGTTTACTGTATGTTTTCCCTTCTTAAACAACACAATTTTTTAACCCTATTTATTATTACTCTTAGATTATGTGGAGTATCTGCAGTTCAAGTCCCTGTGTATGAGCTGTTACTATAGAAACAATAACATGTCAGAACGAGTGCATTAATATAAACCTAATGTTACAGCCTAATGAATACTGTGCTGTTATACAAAAATAATGCACACTTACTGATCAATCAGATTTAACAATTCAACCAGTCAGTATAAGTAACATTTATTATTACACTTCATTTACTACGTGTGTTCATTTCTTTCATTGTTAACATTACTAATCCCTTATGAATGCTATGTTGAATGTTTGTTTATGTTAATGAATACAGTAAATAGTGTTAATTAAGGAATGTACGACTCTTTGTATGTATCCTGATATGGTGAACTATCACTGCATCTTAGTGAACTGTGTTTTATCCCAAGGGCTGGAGGATTTGCCAAAAGGGACAAAAAAAGCTCAGAATCACCCGATTCCCTTTGGACCATCATTAAATGTTATTCCATCAAATGTACAGACAGTTTACGAGCTGCTCAATTTGTAAAGCTATCGTCTTTGCCCTAGAGATACACTTTAGCTCTTGTCTGTTTATAGATCTTTGAGGTCTTTTAAAATACTCAACAGGGGCCATTTCATTACCACAATCTATTCAGAGAGAATGAAAGTAGGGGGGGATGAGACAATAAAAACGTATGTTAATGAGGGAAATCTAGGAAAATTTCAGCTTGTTTTCCATGACATCTACAGTAGGATGATTTTTTCAGTTCCATTTTATTTGTATAGTTTCTTGAACAAAATACATTGTCACAAAGCGGCTTTACAGGAATCCTGCTGTGGATTTAGAGCCCTAATGAGCAGGTCAGGAGTAACGGTGGTAAGGAAAAACTTAATGAGACGACATGAAGAAGAAACCTTGAGGCTCAAAAAGGAAACCTGTCATCTTCTGGGTGATGCCAGATAGTGTGATTTTGCTCATTACAGTATACAGTATACAATATACAATATATCTGCACTAAATGTGGTACTGGTAATAAATGTGTTGTAAGTATACAGAATGTTCAGTAGCAAGGGCATAACAGGTGGACATTGAGGGGGGTCCACCCCCCCCCCCCCCCCC
>JAFFST010045509.1:159980-178135 GCA_022414735.1 Noturus placidus
CCCCCACACACACACACAAACACACACACACACAAACCATAGTTTTAGGATTACAGTTACCTGTTTGAATTCACGTGATTTCTGAGTGATAGAAGCTCCCACAGCATGGGGATGTATTCTCTGCTCCATACCCTACCATGAAACCTACCACACCAAGTAGAGGCGAGCTAAGATGTGTGCAGGCAAACCACAAACGCTAATATTTAAACACGCAATCATAACTTTTAAACAAACTCAGAAAGAATGTCTACTTATGAAATTAAATTCAACACTATATATGTAGTAAATACAATTTCCCCACAATGCTTCCAAGCAATGCTGTGCTGCCTGCATCGTGACCAGGTACCATTATTTTCCCAGAAGAGCAATGACTGACTTAGATGATCATTTTAATTTGATAAACTGAATATTCTGTTTGTGTAACTGGTGTCATTTATTATGTTAATGTCATCATGCTGTTTAGCTTGCTATGTAATAAATGTACAAAGTGTATAGTAGTGGTGACCTGAGAACTACAATGTGGCCACAACTCAGACGTTAGTTCCATATCTCTCATTGCCAAGCTAACACATCTCAGCATTATGCCTAGCATTATATTTATATAATCATTTAGTTGTCCTTAGGCCAAAGATATTGTAAAGGAACAAAATGCTGTGCAGCTTTCCTCACTTTCACTCGCATTTACAACAGTCTGTCACAACGTGAGGGTTCACAGTGAACTCTGCAGAAGGATGTGCAAGTGAATATAACGTTAATGGTCAAAAACTGGAACTGATGTTAGCCTAGCCTACTCCGTGGTTCTGCAAAAATCAACAGTTAATTAACATTCTTAGGAACAAACCAAGCCATGGTATGATGCCTTCTATACTAAGCTAAGGTTACCTACTATTTAGGTATCTAGTGTCTTACTGTCTGAAGAAAAGCTCATATGTTGTGCTGCACTTTTCTACACTTGGCTGCTGTCTCCATTTCTTACAGACTGAGCTGCTAAAATATATCAACGAACTTGTGTTGAGTATGGGTGCAACCAAGTGTATCATAGGAGGACACACACACACACCTATTTTCCTTAACAAAAGGAAATATATTAAAAAGGAATAGACATAAATAAATAGAATAGATGATGAAAAGACAGATCCGTTGGCAGGGTTCATTAAATAGGGACATATAGAAAATATTTTGTACTGTATATCGGGGGGACAGATTGGTATTTCTTCAACATTTGGCGGACCGACCCCCCCAAAGAATGTGTGGTTATGCCCATGGTCAGAAAGAACATATTGCGTATAAGAGTCCTGGGTGTCTATCTGGAAATCAGACTTTCTTAAAAACCTGTTCTGAATCAGTAATGTTTATTTTGGGTGTTGTCATGTTTCCATGTAACATTATATTTGCGACATGAAGTAAGTAATGTAGAATATAAACTAGACAAAAGGCAGAATTATGTAAAGACTTTTGATAATTATATTGTTTATACAGTATATAAGGTTATACTGTATATCTATTGAATAAAAAAACATAATAATATCATAAAAATATAAAAGATAATACATATATCCATCTATTTTCTGGACCGCTTATCCTACAGTGGTGTGGGGAACCTGGAGCTCATCCCAGGGAGTATTGGGCACAAGGCGGGGTATACCCTGGACAGGGTGCCAGTCTATCGCAGGGCACAATCACATACACACTCACACACTACGGACATTTTAGACATGCCAATCAGCCTACCATGCATGACTTTGGACTGGGGGAGGAAACCGGAGTACACGGAGGAAACCCCCACAGCATGGAGAGAACATGCAAACTCCAAACACACAGGGCCACGGTGGGCCATGGTGAGGCGAACGTGCACCGGATAATACATTTATAATGTACATATATACTATGACCAAGAATACTAAAATAAACTATACTGCATCTGACACTGTCTCTGCCACTCACATCCCTGATATAAAGACACTGTACTTTTAGGAGATTCTCACAACGTGTTCTTGGTGACAACAGTCCATTGTGTTCTTGCTCTTATTTTGTTCCTTTAACTACTCATCCGTGGTTGTGTGGGCTCCCGATCACAAGGACAAACGCTGAATAATGTCTTCCTCCTCTTTTAAAGAGAGGGCCATGCTTGATTGATTATAGAATGGCTTTGCCAGAGAGCGGAGACTGTGGCTTTTGTCCAAATCTGCACAAAGAGATGGTTGAAAAAAAAAAGAGTTACAGCTGATGCACCAATATGTCATTCCTGAACACTTTGATCAAATTAATAATCCTTATGTCTGAATGGAAATGATCTGATCTCAAGGAAACATTAAGGTTAAAACTAAAGCAAACAATACTTTGAGAAGACATGCTATTTTCCCTCGATTCTCAATCTCTCTCTCTCTCACTCTCTCACTCTCCTATATTAACATATCTATCCTTTATGTCATGGCCAATATGTTCCCAGACACTCTCCATACTGAAACGCTAAAACCAGTTCTGTTGGGAAGCAGAGCCCGAGGCCGAGAAAGAGACACTTGGGACATGAACACATACACACATACACAGAGCTGTGAAATGATTTGAATGATCCTGTATTTAAGCAGCCTGTCTCTGCTACACCAGATGAGACACACACAAGATTTACTACCTCTCACATTATGGGTTAAACACATTCAGTAAAAACTATGCCGGAGGGAGGCTGCAGTCCTGTGGGGACGTTTGAGCTTGGTTCCTCCCCATTCAAATAGAACAAGCACAAAGCTTTTGTGACAAATACCCTCAACGCCACGATATCAATGCATATGCAAAGATGGAGTCTGAGCTCCTTGTGCTATTCAGAAATTGTGTTCGAGAAAAAAATATTTCTTTGAAAGGGATTTAATGTGTCTTTTGATATGGAGAGTACCTGATTAAGCGAAGGTTTATGTAAAACATCAAACTGAACACCGCCTAATCAAGATGCCTAATCTCTAGGTTACCTGGTCCTATCGACCTGACCTCATGGAAAAATATCCATACAGATTCAAAGTAGTGTGTGTGTGTGTGTGTGTGTGTGTGTGTGTGTGTGTGTGTGTGTGTGATGTAATTGGATTAATTGTTGATTTAATACAAACAAAGTGGTACAAAATGTTATGCTAATCTCAGCCATTACCCCTTTTTTTATTCATTTTAAATCAATTCAAATGGCTAAGACGTGTGAGCTCATGTTGCCAATATATACATTTCATCCACTTAAACTCCCAGCCATATATTTAGTTATTTAACTTTAAGAATATCATTTAGTAACTATAATGACTTATTCAATAAATACAGTCAATTAAACATACATTACATAGATATCTACTTAACAGAGGGAACAATTTGATGAAGTTTATGTATAGTTAGGCTATTTTATTGTTATTTTGTCTCAATAGTGCAGCATCCAATTTCCATGACTCAGTTCTTATCAAAACTTGCCAATGAAATGAAAACTTCATTCACTTGAAATCCAACCACTTCTCCTTCATGCGTTCTTATTTGTACACATTTCTCATACCAACACATACGATATGATAATGAATAGTTTTAATGGTCTTCAAGTTATTGAATAAAGTTTATTTAATGCTTATACATTTACAAAACAGAGAATAGGACTCTCCAGCTTGCCACTGACATTCCTCTCTCTATGTAAACACAAAAAAAGAGAAATCTTAGAAATCTTCTTCATAAACTCCACTTTAACACAATTCCCATTAACCAACATGGACCCTCACCGTGGTCGGATAATAATAATAATAATAATAACCCCAAAACAAGTCCTGTTTTTCGGGCTATTTAACAGCATGGCTCCCAGGCTGGGGGGGGGGGACATTAGCACTAAGTGTGTGTTAGTGACAGAGATTGGCTTAAGTATCTTCACTGTGTGAGTCCAGTCTTCAGTCTTTAATTCATGTCGGAATAAAAGGCACCCCTGCCAAGATCATATCAGCATGATTAGGCTCAGTTTCTAACCAGCATTCATAGCAAAGCACTGTCCACCAACATCCTGCTGTACCAGAGACACTCTCATCAGCACTTCACTTATACGCGGCGTAATGGTGGCTGTGTCGGTGTGGGGCGCAGACACAAGTGTTGTATTGTTTTATTGTGTATTTATGTGTTCAGTGCTTCCATTTTGTGGAACAGACTAGGATTAGGAACAATACCAGTGTAGCACCTGTAAGCAAAAGCATATTTTACAATAAGATTCAATATAAACCATATAAAACATAAAAATATTCAACAAAAACCCTGCATCATTTAAACTGTCTAAAATAAACTTTAACAATCATTTCATGAAATAACATTTGAACAGGTGTCAGCTTTCATAACTGTTTTTGACAATTAATATGCTTTTTTTTCTCCTTGTCTTGACATACGATTGTGTTAGAATTCATTGACAACATACATTAAGAGGTAATGACGACTGACTCTGTAGCTCAGTGTACTTCTGCTATATAACATGAGCGTGATGATGTGTGTAAAAAAGAAAAAAATAATAACAACACACTTTACTTAAGGTTAAGAGCAACTATACATAACCCTGACATTATGGTTACATAGCACTGATATATTCATTCATAATAATCATACAAGCTGAAATATTACATCAAATAGTGTACATAATCTCGTCACTATGGTGACATAGCATTGATATATACATTTGTAATAATCACATAAGCAGAAATTTTAAATATTTTACTTAAGGGTCAGAGAAACCACATATAACTTTGTCACTGTGTTGTCATGGTATTGCTACAAATATTCACAACAATCGTATAAGCAGAAATATAAAATCTTTTATTATAGGGCCAGAGAAACCATACATAACTTTGTCAGTACTGTAGGGTGTTGTAGAACTGACAATGTAATTTATTATAATTGTGTAAGCAAACATATACAACATTTCCCTTAAGAGCCAGAGAACATTTACAGTACATACATCTGTCATTATTGTGTCTTGGCATTGGCAAAAGTATTAATAATAATTTTATATACAGATGTCTAAAACACATCAAACATATATTATGTACTGTGTAACAGTGTTAGACTGTAAGCTATAAAAAAATATTACTTCTACCTCCTTTTGCCCTTTAAAATAGTCATTAAACTAGTTACAGTTTCTTATAATGTTGTTGTTTTGCACTATGTGTACTTGCAGTATTGTAGTATGCTGATCTGCACTGTGTGTCACTGCCTTACACTACATCTAGAATTGCATCTGCACTGTCCTGTCTCGTTGTTTGTATTACTGTGTTAGTAACGACTGTTGCACCAAAGAGAAAGTATGAACACTTTTCATCATGCCGTGCTGTACTGTACTGGTATAATGAAAATACATTTACAGCACGTTCTCATATTGATGTTTGCACCACTGCAGAGCATCTTTCGGAACTGTAGCATAGTTATGTTATGTCTGACATGCAACGAAATGTGCTTAAGTCAGCCCAGAAAGTGTCATAACACAACCTAATGTAAACAATCACTTCACTCAGGTGGACAATTTGACATCAGGATTGTTTGACAGCTCGATTAAAACTTGGTGTACTGTAGGTGTCGGTCATTGTACTGTAAGTATAGTGTCACCACTTGTTTAGTAACTAATTACAAGACCAACGAAAGTGACGGAGTGAGAAAAGCACTGCAATAATGAATTATACATAATATACAAAGAAATATGTATACACATTCAGGTATGAGTGTGCTTATTTACAATGATAGGTTAATAAGGCTTATAGAAGTGCTTACCGTATAAACAAAGCTCTTGCCTTCAGGGCTTTCGTTCGTTCTTTCTTTCTTTCTCTCACTCATGTATTTATTTACTTTGTGGCTCCGTAAAGATGCGTCTCACTGACTGCTGCTCGCGCTCAGATAAATTGATCTGTGTCGGATCACCTGCGGCTCTGTGGTGCGGATGGAGAGAGGGATTGAGAGAGAGAGAGTGAAAGAGGCCTATGGTTGCATCAATAAAACTCTACTGTATACATCCAGCGTGCTGTTCACTCAGTCGAGAAGGACTGAACACTATACAGAGGCCCCAAAGCTGCACTGAAATTGTTGAGTCACTGGGCCCTGACTGACAAAATGGGGTGCAAATGTTAAGTACAGCTAGAAGTAAAGAATGAGGGCATTAGAGGAGAGTGTTAGACTAAAACACGATAGAAAAGAAAACACTCTCGCTGCCAGAGCCGAGCAAGACGAGGCACTGCTATTCAAAATCTGATGGAAGACATTAAAGTGTGTTTAATGGGGTAGATTAAAAGTTATTTACTTACTTTCTATTTCATTTTTAAGCATTTTGAATAAAAGTTTTGATACATGAATACGTTATTGTCCTTGTCCTATAGGCATTCTTGACTTTGAACTATTGGCATTCTTCTGTTTAATATACTAAAGGCTCAGTCAATGATAAAGTAAAAGTTCTCCATTTGCGTTCACACTGTGAACCGTTTTTCATTTATAAATATGTGGAGCGTATACTTTGACTGCCATTTGTCCTTTTCAGACTCCTGGGTTATTAATACTAAGTTGATGAGATGCCAGCCGATGCCGTTAAGAGTCTCTTAATGACAGTGATGGCCTTTAAAAGCACATCGAGGGACTTTTTTCATCTGATTTGCTGCTGCTCAGCAGTGCTTTCCTCGTTAATGAATTTTTAATACCCTTAATGACAGCAGAAGAATGATGTAATTAAGGAGGCCAAGTTGGGAAAAACCGCTGACCAACACTATTTCTGGAGAATATCTTAATAGCACTTTCATTAAACGATCATATTATTTTAATGAATAGATTGTCTTCAAGGGACTATGTTTCTTTCACTAGTCTGAATGCAGTCTTCAGGTTAAAAGTTAATGAACGGTTAGAGAGACTGAAAAGGTTGAATGCACAAGTCTATGAGCACACTGACGGACAAGTGTTTGCCATTAATCAAATAAACTTTACCGTTAGTTTTCTTTGTGAATTGTGAAATGATGAAGAGAGATTAAACCTTGTTTTGATGCCCTTCAAAAGTTCCCATGAAGCTTTATTATGCTTATTTTGTAAGCATTTTACAAATGACAGCAATGTTATTGGATGTTTGTAGGATAATTTTTCAGTTTTGTGTTAGTAATATGGAAAGAAAATGATTTAAAGTTGCTGGAAATCTTTTGTAGAGAATGTCTGGTGAAGTAATAATACAAGCTTTACGATAATCAAATAATTGATGCTTTTCTTGTCATTTACCTAAACCACAATCACTCCAGTGTGTTTTAAATTTACTATCCCATGGTCCTTTTGAATTCACGAACATGATTGGTCAGAAAGTGTTGACATGGCTCTGACAGTAGCTTCTAAATTATGGCACCTTATCATTTCTAAATCACAGCGTGTTTATATAATCTAAGGCTAATAATTCGCTGATTTAAATGTGTTGTTTAACATAGAAAAAAGTTTAGTCATTGTTAGTGTGAAGCCTGTTTTTGGAAGATGTTTATTTAACATTTGCTTGGTTCTGTTTATCCTGCTCCTACCTCACCGAACAGGCCACACAGATACTAGTCCAGGCTCTTGTTATCTCAAAACTGGACTACTGCAACTCTCTACTTTTCGGGCCTCCCAGCCAGCTCCATCAGACCCCTGCAGATGATTCAGAATGCTGCAGCACGCCTTGTCTTGAACCAGCCGAAGAGAACCCATGTCATACCCTCTTCATCTCCCTCCACTGGCTTCCTGTAGCTGCCCGCATCAAATTCAAGGCCATGATGCTCACCTACAAGACCTTGTCTGGAACAGCACCCTCCTACCTCAACTCTCTGCTGAAGGCTTACGTTCCTACACACAATCTGCGATCGATTAGCGACCGACGTTTAGTAGTTCCTACTCAGCGCGGTACAAGGTCCCTTTCCAAAACCTTCACACTAACTGTTCCTCAGTGGTGGAATGAACTTCCAACCTCAATCAGGACTGCAGATTCACTCACCATCTTCAAGAAACAGCTAAAGACCCACCTCTTCCGTCAACACCTAACCAACTCATAAAAAGAAAAAAAAATGCACTTACACTTCTACTCTGCGCACTTTGCTTCTTCTAGTACTCAATTAATAGATCTTGTATAGTAGCACTACTTGTATTGTTCCCTGCTTGATATCACTTTGCTTGTATTTCTCATTTGTAAGTCGCTTTGGATAAAAGCGTCTGCTAAGTGAATAAATGTAATGTAAATGTAAGCATTTATGGAAGGAGTCTCCAGTGTCAGCGCTTTGTAACATTACGGGGGTTTTTTTCTGCAGTCTTCAGGGTAGTGGACTTTGTGCTTTATGTTTTCTCTGTAACATATATGCTACATTTTTGTCTTATTAAGTTTAAGAAAGTGGGAAAAAAGACAGCCTGGTAAGGGAACAACTATGAGAGATCAACATCAACAATAATGTCAAAAAATTGTGCATCACAAAACCTCTGAATCTTTCTAAATAGGCTTTTCACAATGATCTAAAAACAAGATGAGTTATAAGTCTCTTTATAGTCTCCTTAAAATCAGAACCTAGCTAAAATACGTATTTGAAATAATCAAGGAAAAGCGAGCTGTCATCAGTTTCATAACACTAAGCAAGCAGAGAGCATTTGGCAAAATATTTTTTTATACTCAGTACAAAAAATAGCAGCATTTATGGTATCGATTAAAATAAAAGAGTGAAGACACGTCCCTTGGCAGTAAAAGGAATGGGGAATGATTAATGTCCTTCTCAGTGAAAGGAATTATATGGAATAAATTAAACTACAATGGCAGCAAATTGAAAAATAAGGATGCAAATGAAGTTTGAATGCTTAATTTCTTATAAAGAAAAATAGCCAATTAGGACCAAAAATGGTGAGGGATTGGCTGAGAAACATGATATTAGCCATAATGACCAAGACTTTTCATTCTCTACTGTAGGAATTTAACTGTCAGGAACAATTTTACTCCAGGGGGCTGAGAAATGCAGAACACCACCACGGATACAGAGTCTTGTTGAATGAACATACATAGAGTTTAAAATAATTGCAAATTTACAGAACATCTGAAAATAATTTCACAAGCTAAAACAGAATGTGTAATGATTGAAGTTGCTACTGTATACATCAGTGCGTATTTTGGAGATAAATCTCTAAGTTAGAATTTTGAGCTCTGTCTTTATGATGCTCTTCCCACTTCCCAGATATGGAATTAATAGTTTGGCTCTAGACATTTTATCAAAAGTGAATTATTTTCTGAGGTGTTTTCAGGAGAGTCTGGTATGCAATACTTTTCCTAACCGAGAAGGTAGTTTATAATACTTCATTATGATTCATGATGACTTTTAGTGCACTGATGGCTATTTGTCTTAGTTTTGCGTAAAAAGGTCAGAATATTCAAATAGGATCACTGCAGTGTGTATCATAGCTACTTTGTGTACTGATTCCAAGTTTTTTTGTTGTTATTGTTGTTGGTGTTGTTTTTCAATTTGTAGCATTTCTTAATTAACCAGGTTTAGGGCAAAATCTCAAAACATTAAGAAGTAGTGGATCCAGAACATTTAATGTTTTCGTTTTAAGAAACCACAATTTAATGATAATGAGTCTTTATTGATCACATATACATTACAGCACAGTGAAATTGTTTTCTTCACATACCCCAGCATGTTAGGAAGCTGGGGTCAGAGTGCAGGGTCAGCTATGATACAGCGCCCCCTGGAGCAGATAGGGGTAAGGACTTTGTTCAAGGGCCCAACAGTGGCAGCTTGGCAGTGTTGGGGCTTGAACCCCTAACTTTCTGATCAGTAACCCACAGACTTAACCACCAAGCCACCACTTCCAATCACCAGTTTGATTGGCTCCACTGTTGACATAGTTGACTGATGGCAGAAGATATAGCTAATTATGGTACAGTACAGTATATCCTGCCATAAAATAGCTTGTTTATCATTTTGTTTATTAGATGAAATCACTAAATGACCGGCTTGTAGGTGAAACATGCTCTTTTTTCAAAAAAGCGGTTACTTATACCAACCCTAAGTTGATTCATTTTCAATAATGGCACATCCCGAAGTGTTTTATACTTCTTATAACACAACGATTTGCCAATGATTGCATTTTTAAATTAGTAATGAACACCGGTTCATGTTTTATTCATTTATTGTTCATTTATAGTTTAGTTTCTGGTTAATATTGTGGAATGTCAGTGAAATAAGTTAGTTCCTAAGTGTATAGGAAGCATATAGAAGTGCTCCTTATGTAAGTGTGTGTGTGTGTGTGTGTGTGTGTGTGTGTGTGTGTGTGTGTCACACCCCATTACCTGAGATAGATAGTGGAGAAGGGGTATTAAAACAATGCTCTGTGAGATGGAACCCTTAATTACCTCCTCCCACAATCTCCTTCTTCAGCTGCACACAGATGCTCCAACACCTCCCCAAAAGCATGACCACTCCCGTGTGTTTACCCTCTATCTCAGACACACTCACACACAGACCAAACCTCTACAACTCCCTCTCTGATTATCACCCCAAAGTAAGAATACTCCTTTAAATGCAGTAAGGTTTCAATTCTTAAAGAGCCCTCCTTCATGACAGATATTCTTTTTAATTCCAAAACTCTCTCTCTCTCTCTCTCTGTATATATATATATATATATACACACATATGTACATATGTAAATACATACACACATTGTTAAACCACGATGTGAAAACCACCTGTCTAATATTGTTTAGGGCTACCATGCCACTGAAACAGCGCTGACTCATCGGGACACGGATTCCACAAGACCTCTGAAGATGTGCTGTGGTATCTGGCACCAAGACATTAGCAGAAGATTCTTTAAGTCCTGTTAGTTGTGAGGTGGGGCTTCCATGGATCAGACTTGTTTGTCCAGTACGTCCCACAGATTCTCGATAGGATTGAGATCTGGGGAATTTGGAGGCCGAGTCAACACCATGAACTCTTTGTCATGTTCCTCAAACCATTCCTGAACATTTTTTGCAGTCTAGCACGGTGCATTTTCCTGCTGAAAGAGGCCACAGCCATTAGGGAAGACCGTTGCCATGAAGGGATATATGTGGTCTGCGACAATGTTTAGTTAGGTGGTGTGTGTCAATTAACATCCACATGAATGCCAGGACCCAAGGTTTCCAAGCAAAACATTGCCCAGAGCATCACCCTACCTCTGCCGGCTTGCCTTCTTCCCCTAGTGCATCCTGGTGCCATGTCTTCCCCAGGTAATTGACACACACGTACCCCGCTGTCCATGTGATGTAAAAGAAAACGTCATTCATCAGATCAGGCAACCTTCTTCTATTGCTCCGTGGTCTAGTTCTGATGCTCATCTGCCCATTGAAGGTGCTTCTGGCAGTGGACCGGGGTCTACACAGACCCCATACACAGCAAGCTGCAATGCACTGTGTGTTCTGGTATCTTTCAATCATCAAACATTCACAAACATTCACAATATCATTCATACCAAGGGGGAATCATACTCCTGGTATGTTTTTGGAGTTGGGAGGAACCCACACTGATGCAAAGAGAGCATACACAGAAACTCCACACAGACAGTAACCTGAGCTCAGTATTAAATTCAGGAGCTATGAAGCAGTATGTAGTAAGAGACAGTAAAAGAGTTTACACCTCCTAAAACAATTTAGGTAACATAAATATCAGCATGGTTTTCTGTAATAGTTTTTTGATGACCAATGCAACCACAAGAACCTGCACAGCCACACTGCCACTAGTGGCTACACTGTAAAGCCTAAAACGTGCATGAAGTAGGGCACATCTCATCACTAAGCATCTCATCACACTTACACAGCAGAAAACTGCTCTTAGTATGTTGGACTTCTGATCAGAATGTCATGAGTTCAAATCCCAGCACCGCCAAGCTGTTACTGCTGGACCATTGAGCAAGGCCCTTAACCCTCAACTGTTCAGTTGTATAAAATAAATGAGATAATAGTAAGTCGTTCTGGATAAAGGCGTCTGCCAAATGTCGTAAATGTAATGTAATGTAAAGGAAAGATAGATAGCCAAAGGCTTATACAGCAATCTTCCTCCACTACTAAGAACTTCATTGGCACACTAACAACCAACAAGGATGAGATTAACAAGGATTTACACAGATCAAGTCCAGAACCAAGCCTGGTCATCAACCACTGGACTAAATAACTATCTAACTAACTAACTTGACAAGTTAAAAAGAAAAATTGAACTGGACTGAACCACTGGTCTCAACCACTGGACTCAACTCTCCAATTAATATAACAATTTAAAAAGAAAAATAATCAGCGAAAACAAAAATACACATATTCTTGTCTCCCCTACTGTCAGTAGTATGTCCACATTTTGTCTCAGTGAAAGGACCTTCAGCTGGGATTTTGCATTACTGTCTTAATTGATTACAGTCTACTTTTGGAGGATGCGTTTTAAATGAGCTTGTAAATTCTTGCTTTCATAAAACATGGCAAAGGTAAAGCAAACTTCTACAGCTCAGTAACGACTGGTTACAGGACTATTTTTTATGAGTATGAGTTTATTTATGAAGGTAATAAATTAGTTCTGACTAGACCTATAAAATTTTGACTTTGAATTAGTGTCGCTTTTCAAACCTGCACTGTTGATGATTATATAAACTTTGCCATGTGACTATCAGTATCTCTCCCTTGTTTAATTACAAATTAAACAAAAGCAGCATTTTTTATTGGAGTGAGGTGTATAAAAATCTTATAGTGAAGTGAGTAGAGGAGGCCTTACTTAATATTCAGTATTTTACCAGCCAGCTGCCGCTATCATATACGATACGGATGATTAATTTTCTTGATTATTGAGAAACAAACTTGTTTGCTATGAAAAGACTTGCAAAGGACAACAGATTAAAGCCAAAGTGTAGGGAAAGGATTTTTCCCGGTTCATCATTATTATGTAGAATTAAATCCTTATATGAAGTCTAGGTATCATGTAGACAGATAACAATTTTACTGTCACACACAACGTCTTGGTCTTGCCCCATTGGTCTTCTGAGGTGATGGGAAAATGTCACAGAGACACACAGCACTATGCTCTTCTTCACACCAGATAATCATGTTTCCCTCTAGGAATGTTCAGGAACATGGATAGTGGATATTACAATGGATGCAAAGACAACATTTCGATGTGAAAGAAAGCGTCCTGACTGACAGCCTCAATCTCTTTATTCCCTTTCATATATACACAAACACACATCTGTTCCATTAAGTCAGCAATAATGCATGGAAAGTCACATAACACATTATGGACTTGTCAAATATTATAATATCTATGTATTCTAAAATGAACAAGCCAACAATTTTGAATTGTGGAAATGTACATAACCAAACAAAGTAAGAGTTGCATCTGAGAGAGATAAAAACAACAATATTTTCCATGCATTAAAATGGCAATAAATACTCAGTTGCTGTAAGAGAAACTTTAGGCTGTCATTGGGAACATGTACAGTAACTTAGCCGAGTCGAGCAATGCATTACACTAAAGCATATTCTATGCACTTCCATTCATCAATGTCAAACACAAGCCGTTTTTTTATAGATTTAAATGCACTGGTGCATGTTACCGTCTCTTCCTCTCGCTCCTCCGTCACTGTGGATCTAATATCAATTGGATACATCTCTAATCAATCTGTTTACAGTCATTGTTTCTCAGTGGTTCTCTGAGGGTTTGGTTTGGGGTTTTTTATATTTTCATATTAGTGAAATTGCAGTTCTATTAGTACTTTGAAAAAGCAATGTGAGATCTTGAAATATTTAAAGAAAACTGCTTTACATGATGACAGCCTCACTTGCTGTGCTGTGCCGCATCCTCAGGATACCGATGTAAATGTACTATCAAAGGTTCAACAGTGGTTCTGGATAAGGACTTTTAATGTACCTTACTGTAGATGTGTTTCAAAGGAGCACTGCATTTACTTTCTGAGAAGAAAGCAGTCGGCCATTAAGCGCACAGTTTACTCCAATGTTTGGGATTGGGAAAATACAATTTGAACTGTTTTTATTTATCTTTTCTATGAATTTAATCTCAAACCAGACTTAAAATATATTGCCACTAAAATTTAGCACTACACTATGAGATGAGGAAAGTATAGAGGAAGAGAATATCATGTTGATTGTTTTAATTATACAACTGTATCACAGCCTTGCTGATATTCAGTATAACTGCGCTCTTGCTCCGGCCATATTCCTTAAGTATAATCAGAGAAGTCAGAAGATGGTTACCCTTCTGTTTCCTGATCTAAATTAGTACTGTATTTAGTACAAGTGAAAATTCAAGTGTTTTTTTTTTTCTTTTATAAAAAGAAAATTTAATTAAATAAAAAATGTAATCAAAATTAACTGAAATTCTAACAAACATTGAGTTATTTATCTTTTCCATGAATGAAGTGAAATGCAATTCCTCTCCCCAATCCTAACCCTGTTCTTAGCTTTTCATCCAACTTGGCATGCGCAAGTGCTTCTGATGTTTACCAGAAGATATTGTTCTCAGACTTTGTTGATCATCTGCCAAAATTTTTACTGAATGCAGATGTGATGTGCTATTATCAGTAAAAAACAAATGTTCTTTTAATTTGTCATGTTTTAAACTACATAACAGTATCACAATTCATACCACATGCATTGCTTTAATATCAACAGTAACATAACATTTACAGTATATTTCACTTTTTACTCCATTTTACTCCATTACTTCATTTCTTTTGGGGGGGGGGGGTCCTCAAAATTTGTTCTCCTTTTTTCTGTACCTTTATTTTTTCTGTTTATTATTATTATTGTCAATATAATATGTTGAGTAAGGGCATCTGAATGCTGAAAATTCCTGCAATGTGTAAATGGTATTGAAGAACAAATCAAAATTAAGCCTTAGTGAAAATATAATGTTGGGAAAAGTGACAACAATACATTTATTTTTGTAATTATACAATGCGGGTAAATAAAGACTAGATCGTGCTTATTGATTGTTTTGAGCTTGTTTTAATGTCATATACGACATAAGACATAACATAAAAAAATGAACTGAATTATCTACAGGAAGTTGCTTGCAACGTTTTAAGTGTTTTTCCCTTTCAAGCACTATATTGCTTGTATTCAATCCGCACTCATTCAGCTATAATCGTAAAATAGATTTAGTGCACTAACACCAAGCTCTGATTAATCAAGAGGACAATACTATAGACAGAGAATAGTCAAACATATACGGTATAACAAAATACGGTAAATTCCTTGGTGTCAGCCGGATCTTTGGTTGTTTCACTATTCCGTGTCTATAGTATTGTCTTTTTGATTAATCACATTAATCAGGGTTTTTTTCTTTAAAGTTTTATTTGATAATTCCTTTAAGTTCAGTAAAATTGGGTACAGAAAGAAAAATAAAAAAAGAGCCATTGTAAATAATTTGACCATTGCACAGAGGAACTCAACAGTAAATTGTTGCTGTTTCATGGATGGTTATTTTAGCTCTGTGAGAAATTTAATCTGTTAGAAATAAAATGCTTGACTAATTGTATGTTCCACAGAGTCAGCACATGGTTGGGTGTTTTCCTGATCGTCCTGTGTCTCGTATCGTCCTTTTGATTCACTAGAGCTTAGCACTAGAGCCTTTAAATGATGCACTGAGTTTAAAAGTTAAAGTGGTTGTAAATTTGCAAGTGAGCCAATTCTTGATTTTAAAACAATTTGGGCGATCTGAGGCGATGTGAGATTTGTTCCTCCTTCAAATGTCGACAGGGTGTCGTTTGACATGCTTACAGAAAATGACCACTGAAAATAAACCTCACACCATTTACTTTTCCATGCAACCAACAGCATTTACAACTGCAATCCAGACACCTGGAAGAGGTGTGTGATTAGGTGTGTGTGTGTGTGTGTGTGTGTGTGTGTGTGTGTGTGCGTGTGTGTGTGTGTCTGCATGTGTGTTCCATTTGAACGACGGCGGTTAATACAAAGGCATGTCAGTAATAACCATGTCCCTCTCAGTGGTGACAGAGACAGAGTGGCTGTGCTAGGAGCATTCAGGCCTAAGGAACGCCTGACGGGTCTGATAGATCCTCGCCCAGAGCATTTGAATTTCATGTCCAGGAAGAAGCAGCCGTCATTAAAAAACTCTAATTTCTGTGTCAGGTGGACTTACAGGTAATCGATCATCTTGTCAGCCTTATTTCATTCTTTTTGTTCTGTTTGTTCCTGGACCTTTCCAAGTGAATTCTGCCTCTTTTCCAATTAAACTTGATGTGAAAGAAAAGGGAAAATGTCTGTGACTATTAAAGCGACATTTTGCCATGTTAGATCCTTTCTCCTGGCTTCTGCATGGGGATTCATCTGGTTTCGTAGACAGAGAGTCCTTGTAACTCTTTGTTCACACCTGGATTTTTTTTGCAGTAGAAAATGCACAGCTTGAAGAGTTATTTATGATATGAAAGTAACTGATACAATATGCCCTAATACAATTGTAATTGCTATGCTGCTTATAAGGCCTTATCTTACCAAACAGCAGAAACTGTGTTGTTAATATTAAAAAAAAAAAATACTGTACTTCAGTAATACACACTGATCATCATCCGGTTTGAAATATCTTTGATTTTACCTATCTTCTTCTTCTTCTTCTGGCTTTAATCCCACTAGGTGGGGTCACCGGTGCGGATGACCCTTCTCAAGACCATTCCAATTCAGGGACCCCATCAAGATGGTCCTCTCCATCTCCTTCTCCCTCCTCTTCTCTCCTCTGGGATCGCCCTAGCCTGGCCCAAATTTGAGCCCCTCCGCATCCTTTTCGGTTTGGCAGTTTTTACGCCGGAAGTCCCTTCCTGCCGCAACCCTCCCCATTTATCTGGGCTTGGGAACGGCACGGAACCATCCACTGATTTGTGGAGATCTCCGTGGCTGTACCTACTATAGGTTTACCTATAGTAAGCCTAATTATATTTGCACTATTAGACCCAGACTAATTTTTACACCAACACTCTACCTATCCTTCATGTTTGTTGTTTTTACCTGCCCCCTGAGCTGAGACTTAAAGTTAATTTTGTTCTAAAAAGCCAAATGATTCGTAACATTTCAATGTCCACTTTGAGAATCATTTTAAAAGCAGAAAGCTTTGTCAGATGTAAAATATGCACTTATCATCAAATATGCAAGTATTGTCACAGCCTTAATCATGTTAAGGTCATGGGGTCGTATTCAGAGTTGGCAACTCGAGTTCAAAAGTTACGTCAATATTAACACAGGGAACGTTACTCGAATTCTTGACTAGAACTGTGAGAGACATTTGTTGTTGTTGTTTTTTAAGTAGCGTCTAGACCACCGCCTTTAAACACAAACACCTGCCTTTCAGCTATAGTTTGCGGTCAACTTCAACGTACATAAAAGCAACAAAAATTTTAAAAGGACAGATAAAAAGTCAATAGTTAATATCACAGAAGAATAATGCCTTTTCTCAAGTTCACATAATGCATAACTGAGACACGCCTTATTGTGTTAGGCTCATTGTATAATTCTCGGTATAACTTCTGAACTGTGTACATCTGTAGCTACGTTAGAAGTCTGAATATTGATGTACTTAATTCTGAATTTCAGTATAAAGTATGCATCACAACTCTAAATATGACCCATAATGCATTTCAGGTTAGACTGGACCAATAATAATATATACTAAACCCTAAATGTTGGTTAATGAGACTAGTCCATACTGTAATCATATTTCAATATAGTATTTTTTTTGTTGTAAAATTCTGATATAATGAAACATTATTAATGTAGTTTAAACTTCCAAAGGTTATGTTGTTGGGTAACTGTATCATTTGTCACTTTTCATACAAATTGATTCATGCAAATTGTTATAAATTTGTAACTTGAGGCCATATTGCTAATTAATTTTTAAAAGTTTTATGTTTTTTTGATGACACAGTTTGTATGAATTCAAATGAGAGAAGAATAATAAGTGGAATAATGTGCTACATGAGAGTTGTTTCTGTTTTACATTTACATTTACATTTATTAGACGCTTTTATCCAAAGCGACTTACAAGTGCACACACACCAATGGTAGCAGAGCTGCATGCAAGGTGCTAGCTTGCCATTGGGGGCAACTTAGGGTTCAGTGTCTTGCCCAAGGACACTTCGGCATGGGATCACCCGGGCCGGGATTCGAA
>JAFFST010045509.1:178155-185655 GCA_022414735.1 Noturus placidus
TTCGAATCCCGGCCCGGGTGATCCCATGCCGAAGTGTCCTTGGGCAAGACACTGAACCCTAAATTGCCCCCAATGGCAAGCTAGCACCTTGCATGGCAGCTCTGCTACCATTGGTGTGTGAGTGTGTCTCATTAGTAAGTCGCTTGTAAATGTAAAAATGATATTTCTGTAAAAGCTGCTTTGAGACAATGTACCATTGTAAAAAGCGCTATACAAATTGATAATTATTAATGTTTGTCATGAATAAATCTGATTGTCTATGAGACGATCATTTGTTTTCTACTGTGTTTATTTTAATAAGTATCTGAGTGAGTTTTATCATTCAAACGATCTTGGAAGGTCAAAAGGCTCCAAATGACAGATTTAATAGATCATACACGATAAACCATATACCATTATATATTTGTCAGATGAGTATGTTCTAGTGGTGTGATTTGTGGGGTCCTGGGACAGAACATTCTGGACAGAGATGTACAGAGACGTATCGTATCCACAGCCTAGAAAAGACAGAAGAGTTGATTAGCCGGGTTCTACCCATCATGCATCATGTTGACAAATGATTGACTTGGAACAATATCCAAAGTGATGAGGATAAAGTACCTACTATTCGAGTTCTCAGCAGAATTCTAATGCCAATTAGGTTTTGTGCCACAGCCCAAATGGAGATTATACTCTTGGCATTTAAGTTTATAGTCTTTCTCTCTCTCTCTCTCTCTCTCTCTCTCTCTCTCTCTGTCTCTTTCTCTTTCACTGCCCCTTCTCTCTTTAACCTTTCTTAATCATGAATAAGTAAAATGGTGAAAGTCCTTACATAAAATTTCAATCATGAGGCTACTCCAGCATGCTCCAGTCCCCAGCCTTGCTCCATCAGCACTACCAACAGAAGGAAAGCGAGAAAGCAAAAAGAAAATCCAAAATACAGAGATACCAACATGAAAAGTAGAAAGTGAGACACAAATAGGCTTTGAGCTATACCGTTATTAATGACTTGCTCCAAAAGCTCCCCACTTTTCCAATCTCGAGGAGAAGCGCTTGAAGGAGCTCGCAGATGAGGACGACCTTCAGAGCATTCTGTGCTCTTTAGTTAAGAAATTCGCTCTCCATTATGCCATCATTAGGGAAACAAGGATAAAATTACCTCATGCTTAATGATCTATGGAACCCACACCAAAATTTGTCTCGGATCTAATAAAACCCGAGCTTAATATACACAAATGAATCACCAGCCTCTGTAAAGCCAGGTGCTGAATTATGGAAAATAGATTTGCCCGAGTGACTGAGACTGAAGTTTTTCAAATCAGCTCCTGGAATAGACTGTTATGGGTGATTAAATTTCTTCATGTCTCAGGCTAATAACTTTTAATATGGAAAATTCTTTAGGTGTGGTCTGAAATGGTCCATTGGATCTAGAAATATTAAGGTATAAATATAAAGATATCTTTCTGAGAGGATCAAATGACTGTTGAATTTATCAATCAGAATCATCATTTCATAATATATATATATATATATATATATATATATATATATATATATATATATATATATATATATATAGCTTAAATGGCAAAATTAAAAAGCTTAAATGGCAAATTATCAGATTTAATATCCCAGTTGAAATACATTATGCCTAACCGTATATATATACGTAAAGCAGAAAAAGTCTTGCAGGGTAGGAATAATGTATTTCAACTGTGATATTAAATCTGATAATTTGCCATTTAAGCTTTTTTTAAGCTTCTGCATTTACATGTGCACATCATTATATAGATCTATCACCTCCCATCTCACTGTCTTTCTCTCTCCACTGCTTATCATTGCTAACTAACTGTCCTGACCACCTATACATGCCTTTTTGTGCAGATGTTCACAAACATCGACTCTGTCAAAATAAGCGGCATTTCTAGTGCGTTTCTCTGAAGCCAGTTTCTGAGCCATGATGGCTTTTGCTGTCTTTAAACTTTAATCTTTCCTATTAATTCCCTGCAACTGGACGACGCGAGCAAGTTAATGCCCTGTGAATATGCTGCTCACTCCACAATCTCTTCAAGATAATTACACTTAGGGACTAAATGGAAGGAAATTGCCACCCGTTTGGAAGAGAAAAAATTTCAACTACCCCTCTCAAGCAAAAGATTTTCTTCTTTAAAAAAGAAACAAAAAAACACAGGCATGCTTATAACATAGTGAATGGGGGTTTTATATATTTACAAACATGCACTCTAAAGCACTCTAAACACTCATCCTGCTTCTCACAGTTGCCGCTGTTGGGGTCACGTAATAGCCAACAGATGTTTTATCTTGGAACAAGGAGCTGAACTGCTGTCTGTCTCACATAGATCACAAAACTGATGATGATGATGGGGAAGAATGCAGATTCAGCTGGTGAGAGAGGTGTTTTTCCAGCATCGGGGGTAAACATAGATAGCATACTATAACTATAAGGTTATCCTCCTTTTATTATTTTTATTATTATTATTATTATTATTATTATAATATTACTCAAATAAATATATGAAGATAATCTTGTGGAAGCCGGAATAAGCTTACCAGAATAAGCTTTCTAGTCACTGTTAATGTATTTTGTTTTGTTTTTGTACAGACATGGACAGGTGTAGTATTCATGATGGTTTTTACCTGAATTTACCAGAATGTATGTACCAGGTAAAATTAAAGTGGTATACAAAATATTTCAATTCAAAATAAATCAATTCAAACTCTCACAAGAGCTGGTGAAATTAAACTAATTAAACAAAACTAGTCATTTTACCACCTTACAGTATTCATGATGGCATATTTTCAATATTTTCAATAAAATAAATGGGGGGGGGGTGGAGGGTGAGACTGGACTGTGCAGTACCTTTCGGCATTGCTTATCTTTTTAAAGAAGGAAAAAAGATTAAGGTATATAATTGGCCTGTAAGTAAAGATGCACTTCATGTGCTTATATTTCTAAGTAACACATACATACTAAATGTAAAAATAATAATAATAATAATAATAATAAAATTAAAAACCCACATAAATAAATAAAGACGTATACACTTAAGGGTACCACCGCAAATATATTTGTCTCTTGGTCTGAGAGTGTACACAGTTAGAATGAAGGAATGTAGCATATAGGAAATGCATAAAGAAAACCATGGTGTTGTGTATCCTCTCCTCTTTACTCCTGAGAAGACAGAAGCACAGACATCCTGTAGGTGGGGAGGTTGAGTGCAGAAGGAGGGGTTAGTCTAGGGGAGAGAGCCTCTTAAAATCAGCCAAGCTGCAAAAGTAATGAATATTAAATCTGAGCCTAAATAACTGAGGTCCAAGTGTGACACAGTGGGATTACACCTACCGATTTGTCCTCAGTGCTCAGCCAGGCCCCGGTGATAACCAAATCAAATGAAATCATGTGTAACTGAGCACAGCCTGTGTCTGTCTACCGGTGTGTACATTTCAGCCCATCCGCTGAGAGGAAGAATCAGTTCCATAATAATAATTGTTTGCTCTACTAACAATTTCAATTCCAGTGACAGCTGAAAAGTCATACCAATAACATACACAAGCTAAATCCAATGGTTTAATGCTGTGTAAATTCCACAAGGTCAGTGCAGTGTTCACTAAACTATATGCGTTATACTTCAATTCATACATTTACACATGGAAAAGATCTAAAAACAGTGGATGGATATGACAATGTCAATGTAGCTCTTCAGGCTGAGTGAATCAAACATGCTTCACTCCAGCAAATGCTTCCTCTGCTGTAAATGATGACTGCCACAGGATCTTCTCAAGCTATGGTGTTGTCAAGTTACACAAAGCGCTCAGAGAAGAACATCGTGTTGTCATGTCTGCTACATGACTACGGGTAATCATGTCCTCGTGCACAGCCATGATTGACACGAAGCACAGCTGGGACTTGAACCAGAAACTCATCATCTTTACAAACACTGGTTTAAATAATAAGCATGTGCAGTATGTGATCTACTGTATGACTCGACTTGTTAGTTAACTAGGCTTTCAGTACTATTTTTGATGTCTGTTTATGTTTGAAAGTTCTTCAGCATGGCATAAATGTATATAGGTATTATGGATATTGTTAGTGTACCATGGTTTGTTTGTGCAAATTTAAAATGGGATTCATTCTATTAAATTCAAACAAAGTACAACCGCAATTGCGAAAAAGTTGGGACAGTATGGAAAATGCTAGTAAAAACAAAGTTTACAAATTAATTTGTAAATGTATTTTGACTTGTATTCAAACAAAAAAAAACGTATTCTACCTAAAAACGAAGTTCTACCTAATCAACTGCATACTTTTTTGAAGATAAACGTTTATTTTGAAATTGATGCATGCAACACGTTCCAAAAAAGTTGGGACAGGGGCAGTTTAGGACTAATAGGGATGTGACAAGTTGAAATAAGAAGGTGATGGGAAACAGGTGAGGCGATCGTCTAATCATAGTATATAAGGAGCCTCCAAAAAAATCGTAATCCTTCAATTGCAAGGATGAGTCAAGGCTCGCCAAACAACCAACAGATGCATCAGCGAATAATCCAACACTTTGAGAACAACATTCCCCAAAACACAAATCGGTAGGACTTTGGGCGTTTCACCTTCTACAGTCACAATATAATGAAAAGATACAAGAATCCGGTCAAATCTCGGTGTGTAAAGGGCAAGGCCAAAAACCACTTCTGAATGCGTGTGCTCTCCGATCCCTCAGACGTCACTGTCTTAAAAACCTTCATGAGTCTGTAATGAGCCTGACATGGGCTCGGGAATACTCTGGTAAACCTTTGTCACTCAGCACCAATTGCCACTGCATCCACAGATGCAAGATAAGGCTTTACTAAGCAAAGCAGAAGGCACACATTAACACTGTCCAGAAGCTCCGCCCACTTCTCTGGGCTCGGTCTCATCTGACATGGACAGAAACACAATGGAATCGTGTTTTTTGGTCCAATGATTTTTCCATCGTGTTCTCCAGACCAAAGAGGAAAAGGACCATCCGAGCTGTTATCAGCGTCAGGTCCAAAAGCCAGTGTCTGTCATGGTATGGGGGCGTGTCAGTGACCATGGCATAGGTATCTTGCATATCTGTGAGGGCAACATTAATACAGAAAGATATGTACACATTTTGGAGAAACACGTGCTGCCATCCAGAACAGGACAACGCCAAAGCACATTCTGCCCGGATTACAAGCACATGGTTGTGTAAGCAGAGAGTCCGGGTGCGAGCATGGCCTGTCTGCAGTCCTGACCTGTCTCCCATTTAGAATGTGTGGCGCATTATGAAGCGCAAAATAAGGCGATGAAGGCCTGGTACAGTTGCGCAGCTGAAGAAATGCATAATAGATAAATGGGTGAAATTCCTCTTACTAAACTTAACCAGCAGGTGTCATCACTCAGCACCCAAATGCTTAATAAGTGTTATTAAAAGAAAAGCTGATGTTACTCAGTGGTAAACAGTCTGTCCCAACTTTTCTGGAGTGTGTTGCATCAGATTTGAAATGAGTGTATATTTTCAAAAATAAATTAAATTCACAAATAAAACATCAAACAATGTGTTAGTAATGTGTTTTCAATATAGTACAGGGTGAACTGAATTTTCAACTGACTCTCTTTGCTAGGTTTTTTGAGTTTTCTATACTGTACCAACTTTTATAGAATTGGGGTTGTAACAAAAGGCACAGATGCTAATCCTCACTCCTAAACATAGCCTTAACGTTCATATCATTTAATAATTATTTTAAATAAATCTAAATACTTAAATACATAAATATTAGTCAGTCTGTGTTGAATGATTTTCTACTGTATAACAGCAGCTCCGGCTGTAGTAATGCACTGGCCCTGATACATTTCTATAGTAACACATTAGACACATGGATTTGTATGACAGGCAGTCCACATCATTTGGCAATAATATAAACTTTAAGGAGCATGTATTTTTTTTTATGGAAGGAGTCTCCAGTGTCAGTGCTTTATATCAGTCAGAATTAAAGCTGATCCGTTAAGTTTTCCACCAAAAGAGAGTCTTGAGGACTTCATGTTTTCTAGTTTTTAACTAACATGACAAGCTTTGTTTCTGTCTTATTCACTTCAAGAGAAAGGGAGCGACTGTTTATAGCTGCTATAAAGTAAGTGACAACAGGAAACAACTTGTTTCACAGACATTCCACAACATTAAATGCAACTACATACTTTTTTAAAAAAAATAAGAAAGACATGTTGCTCATTAATGAATGATAAATTAAATAATAATAATAATAATAATAATAATAATAATAATAATAATAATAATAATAATAATAATAATAATAATAATAATAATTGTCAGCGTTTGCAAATTGCTCTGGTGTAAGTAGAATAAAGCATTTTAGGACATTGTGTTTTGGGGGGAAATAATAGTACGCCCTGTATTGCTTTACTCCTTACTTGTGTTGTGTGAATTGTAAGTCTGAGACTTACAATTTGAGCGTGGAAGAAATGCTCCATTGCGTTCCACTGAAATGCTGTATTAGATTTTAGCCGAGCTACTTTGGGTATAGATGTGTTTCTATTTGCAGAGCTGCCTTTCTCCGTAACTGTAGTGATTTTCTTTCCCTCCATAACATGTGTATTGAGATGGGGGGGTTTACTTTGGGGGTTGTCAGGGCTGGGCCATGCAGAGAGTGTGTCTCTACTCTGTTTGATCTCCTTCTGTGGATGGCACAGTAGGACGTAGAGGATTAAAGGCCTTTTCAAACTGCTGTCTAAATGCAGAACAAGCAGAGAGAAAGCTGCTCATTTCCTTCTCCTGAATGACACATTCACTCTCAGCGGGCATCGCAGTATTTAGACCTTGCCATTCTCAATAATGTTGATTTGATGGTATTGTTTTTGCTGATGGATGAGGGAAAAGTTTACTAATAACGCAGTGCTGCTAATTATATTGCAGTGATGAAGTAGCAACCAAGATACTATGATGATATGATAATATTAGAACAAGCAAAGTATAATGGGCTTACTGTAGTTATGTAGTATTTGATAAATCGTTATGCTGATGGTGTATACAGTATGTCAGGGATGGCGAAGGATAAGGGTTCATAACACTTCTTATAAATTCATATATGAAATCAAACCGTCTCCACAAGACTCCCTGACTTGTTCAAATTCATGTCAATTGCATGGACTAGTTGCATGGACTAGTTGCACAGAGCATGCACTAGTTGCATTAACCCAAGTCATTATGCATTAAATGGTATGTACTATCATTAGTATGTTTTACTGACATATAAGTGCACCAATTCCACTTTCCATCCAAGTCCTGTGCCTCCACATTTCCAGTTTACAAGGCACTATTGCACAGGATCCAGACCTCATGATAACATCTACAATAGCAGGTAATAAGGGGGAGGGGGAAGGCTGTAGATGTATATTTATAGTATAATCTAACCTTTGGGCAGTTTAAAACCTGAATCGGAGATCCCTGCAGGCCACCTGCACTCCAAAAATGTCTCTTTGATGCC
>JAFFST010045509.1:207941-220548 GCA_022414735.1 Noturus placidus
TGCTGCTAAGGGTGGCCCAACCAGTTATTAGGTTTAGGGGGGCAATCACTTTTTCACACAGGGCCATGATGGTTTGGATTTTTTTTCACCTTTAATAATAAACACCTTCATTTACAAATTGCATTTTGTGTTTACTTGTGTTGTCCTTGACTATTGTTTAAATTGGTTTGATGTTCCGAAACACTTAAGTGTGACAAACATGCAAAGGAACAGGAAATGAGGAAGGGGGCAAACACTTTTTCACACCACTGTACAGTATGTGGCGGCTGTGTCTCAGGTGGTAGAGCGGGTTGTCCACTGATCGTAAAGTTGGCGGTTCAATTCCCAGCTCATGTGACTCCACATACCGAAGTGTCCTGAACCCCAAGACACTGAACCCCAAGTTTCTCCCGGTGCAAGTTAGCGCCTTGCATGGCAGCTCTGCTACCATTGGTTTGTGTGAATGGGTGAATGAGAGACAGTGTAAAGTGCTTTGGATAAAAGCACTACGTAAGTGCAGACCCTTTACCATTTATGCTAAAGGTGATGATACAGTGTGTTGATTGGTGGAATCGTTCTTGAAGGTGGTTAGCACGTTTGCCTCACACCTCCAGGGTCCGGGGTTTGAGTCCTGCCAGGGCCATGTGGAGTTTGCATGTTCTCCCCGTGCGTCGGGGGTTTCCTCTGGGTACTCTGCTTTCCTCCTCCAGTCCAAAGACATGCATGTTAGGCTGATAGGCATGTCTAAAGTGTCCGTAGTGTATGAATGGATGTGTGAGTGTGTATGTGATTGTGCCCTGTGATGGACTGGCACCCTGTCCAGGGTGTACCCCGCCTTGTGCACGATGCTTCCTGAAATAGGCTCCAGGTTCCCCGTGACCCTGATAGTAGTAAGCGGTAGAAGATGGATGGATGGATGGATGGATGGTTCTTGAAGGTAAAATGGCCAAACTAGGAAGACAGAGTGATTTTATTTAAGGGTTACAGCAAATGTCTTGGATGTGTCTTATCTCAGCTAATATTAGATTATATCCTATAGGATAATGCCTACACTGGATGAAATAACAAACAACCTGTCGATCAGCTGAGAATGCATTGTACATATAGGAAGTCTTGGTTTGCTCACACAGGCATATGATGTAGACATGATTTGGTTGCATCATTGTAATGGAATCATGCATCGATGTAATGCATTCAAGAGTCATGAAGAAACATATAGTGCAGCAGGAATGTTAAAGCTCTCTCGAGCTGACATGAACTTATGGAGACACTGGAAGATCCTGGTCCATTCTGCTCTCCTGGACCTGTGTGAACTGTCTCAATTGTCCTGCCTCTGGATGGAGCTCTCATCTGTTCCAATTCCACACTGCTGGGACTATGGTTTCTTCTGAGACATATAAATTTCATTTAAATCAATAATGAACTCTTTCATAACATATATTGTCGCCCAGATGAGGATGGGTTCCCTTCTGAGTCTGGTTCCTCTCAAGGTTTCTTCCTCTTAAACATCTTAGGGAGTTTTTCCTTGCCATTGTCGCCACTCAGTGTCTTGCTCAGTTGGGATAATTTCTCACTTTTGCTGTGTATGTACTGTGTTTGTATTCATGTAAAGCTGCTTTGAGACAATGTCTATTGTAAAAAGCGCTATACAAATAAAATTGAATTGAATTGAGTTTAAAGATTTCCTGAGCAACATCAGAATTTGAATCCATGTAGTTCATATATTATGAAAAAATACATTAAAATGTTTGCATATCTATAATTCTACCTTTTTAATCATACGTAAGAAAATCCTAATGATCCTTTTATGAAGCTTTATTTCTCATTATATTTGGCCAGTCTGTAACGATACCAGTCTTACGTAGCATACTGAAGACTGGAAAACATGGCAAGTTCAAACAAGTATTTAAAATATATCCAAACTGAACTTGTTTTCATGCAGTAAACATGATTTAATATTCTATGGAGCATGCTGAGGTTTCCGGCCGCGCTACTCAAGCAGAACTAAACACAATGGTTCAAGTGTAGAGAGTCAGGAATAATGACCCTGCAATTATACCAATCATAACAATTTACCTCGCACAATAGGCAACGGTTAATTCGTTTTAATAGGCAATGTTCATTTCTTTTTTACTCACCTTTACGTCAAAGCTCAGCTTCGAATGGACTTTTTGAGTGTGAGTACGTCCTGTAATCTTGGGAACAATTATGAAGGAGGAATGTTATTTTGACCCTGTGACTGTACCTAGGTTTATATCCAAGGTTAGGTCCATTAACTTTGTATCACAAGGGAAGAAATTTTGTTCAATGAACGAAGAATTTAGACGGAGAAAAAATCATTAACATGAATAAAAATCAATCGTGCATTTATTTTCTCTGGAGTTCTTTATTCATTTTAACCACAGTGCCACTTTTATAACTCGCTTTGATAGATGTTTTATGTTAGTCTTTATAATGTATACCATACTTCTTCTGTCAAACATGAGCGGGTGGGATTTAACACAAATGAATCAAATTCTAATTGTTCTAGATAATAAAGCCTTTTAGATACGAGTGGCCAGTTTGAGTCGTGAGGATTCTAACGTGTTGACCTGATATTTTCTGTCAGGATGAGAACGGAGAAGGCCTGTCAGATGAGGAGATTAAAGCACAAGCAGACACGTTCATGTTTGCAGGTAACATTTGCTGCTTTGCGTCATTGCGTTTATATTTTCCATCACAGGAATGTGACGATACAAGTTAAAAAGGAAGTGCTCGAGGAAGTTTGTCTCCTCTTTCTCTCTTAGGTCATGACACAACGGCGAGTGCGATCTCCTGGGTTCTGTATAATCTGGCCATGCACCAGGAGTACCAAGACCGCTGTCGTTCTGAGATCAACGCTCTTCTTGAAGGCAGAGACACTGAGGAGCTCATGTGGTTCGCAAGTCACTTATTCCCCTGAAGTTCTCTGTGACCTCCATCTCCATTTTTATACGCATCTATGAGTATTATATTCTGTACATTATAAAATTATAGTTAGAAAATATCACATGGTAAGAATGTTAAAGGTTTCAATTTATTTCCTAACAGTGGCAGTCCATAGAACCTTAACTACTGATCCACACGAGATTAGTATCAGCAACTTCTTTACTGCTGACATGGATCTGATCTAGTTTTACTACTGAGCAGCATAAAAATAATACCTATCATGGAGGATTTTACTAGTTGTTCCTCTGGCTTTGGTGTTTACAAACTTTGAATCGGTTTACCTTCCAAAGTCAAATCCTTCACCATCAGTTCTTCAGTAGAGAACCATCACTTTTGTGGTAGAAGTGCAGCACCACTTTGGATTCGAAAAGTGCTGTAATTGTACACATTATAACTATTCAGAAGGTGTTGACAGAACAACAGTTTACATCCGTTATAATGTAACAGTAAATGTAACTATAAATGGATAAAAGTATGATGTTTCATTCATTAATAAATAAAATCACTGAATCACTTAGACATCAAAATATAAAGACAGAATAAGAAGGAGGGTTGACGTGATGGATGATTTGTCTACTGTTTCTGTTTGACATGTTTTGTTTGCTATTGGAATTATTTGTATTGTATTGTTATCGACTCTAGGGAAGACCTCAGTAACCTGACCTTCACCACCATGTGCATAAAGGAAAGTATGAGGCTTCATCCACCTGTATTGGCTTTAACCCGATACTACTCTCAGGATATGAATGTTCCTGGTGGACGCACCCTACCAGAGGGTAATAAATCACTTATTAACCTAATTAATCACTTATTAATTAGCTTTGTAACCTTCATAACAAAAGTGGAACTCGGAAAACATCCGGTTGACCTCATTTTTACTCAGTCCATTATTTCTAGCTGTTATGTGTAAAATCTTAGAATAAATCAACATTTCATGCCTCACATTCATCCAAAATGACTTCCTGATTAAAGCCTGTTAGGACATTTACATTTATTCATTCAGCAGACGCTTAATGAATACAAGCAAATCTAGCTGCTACACCAGCATATGCTTAACTTTGACTTGTGATTTTATTGCATTTTATTGCTTGAGAAACACTGTCTCATACGCAGCTCTATTCACTCCCTCATGTTTACATCATATTCACCACAAGGGGGAGCTATCAACACTCATATAGCCTTTCTATGTCTATAACGGTAGTGCTGTATTTTAGCAATTCAGTGGTCCTTGTCTTTACTTCAACTTTTATTTGAACTCAGTATTTATTAAGGGAACACTTTGATTTGCAATGCAGCTGAGCATATGTTTTCTTGTTCACAGGAGCTATCTGTCTGATCAGTGTTTATGGCACCCATCATAATCCAGATGTGTGGCCTAATCCAGAGGTGAGCCGTTCATTTTCGTATTAAGACAACAGCGAGAACTTCTGTTTGATATTTAGAGTTCTCTTATAATGCTGTGTCTCTAACCTTTTGGGTCTTTCAGAAAGTGCATTCAGATGTATTATTTATTAAGCCCATGAAAAGGTGAAGGTTATAATCCTTTCATGACTAGGTCATGTCTCACTGTGAGACTAGATGAGGTTCATCTCAGTATATGATCAAAGTTCTGATGTATGATTTACATATTTATAGCATCCAACAATTCAAGATATGATTGAAACTGACTGACACAGATGCCACGCCTCCTTCACTCATACTGACAGGCATAAAAGTTACGCGTCTTTCATTGATACTAACAAGAAGAGAAGTGAGATCTCTTACCTCAGGACTGACCGGCACAGAGGCCACACCTCCCTCAATGGAACTAACATTCAAAGAGTCCATGCCTCCTTTACTGTGTCTCTTTCAGTTAAAGGGCATTAACACTGTCTCTTGCAGGTGTATGATCCCATGCGATTTGACCCAGACAACCAGAAACAACGCTCCCCATATGCTTTTGTTCCATTTTCTGCTGGACCAAGGTGAGATTTCTGTTTCTTAATGGTGCAGCTTCACATACACTCGTGCACAGCTGACCTGCAGTGTGTCCTGTGTTGCAGGAATTGTATCGGTCAGAACTTTGCCATGGCGGAGATCCGTGTGGTTCTGGCACTTACTCTCAGAAGATTCAGGGTTCTTCCAGGGTCCAGATCTCCAAGTCGTCTTTATATGCTCACAATGAGAGCAGAAGGGGGGCTGCCTCTAACACTGGAACCCCTGTCACCAGCACAAAGCTGAAACACACACACACACACACACAACCACACACACACACACACACACACATGGCTGTAGCCTTGTAACATTTCACCAATTAACACATCAACAAATATGTGGTCCTACATTTTGTCCTTATTTTCATTATTAAATGAGACACAACTCACTTTCAGTTCCAGATTTTTTTATATTGTTATATATGAATGCATTGAATATTGTTTTTCTTTTCACTGAGATTCATGTATTGGCTTTGTTTGGGTCTTTCGCTGTTGGGTCTATGCTCATTTTAATAACGTGGCTCCTTATATACCATATATATGTGAAATACCGATTCCATAATATAATAGATTCTGCATTTTAGATAGTGTATTTTAAATGGCCTGTTGGGATTCTTTATCCTTTAACTGTGATGAACTCCAGGCATCCTGTACCTGTACCCCAGCTGTAGTAGCTCTCTTAAACAGCTGTATTTGAATTATAATTCTTTTTATTAATGAAATCATTACTAAGTCAATAATTGTATACATTTTAAACATTAGCCATAATGCTAAAGCATGTATTTAGGTTACATAAACCATAGAAGATACCACAAGGAGGTATTATCGAAATTTTATTATAATATATACTTTAGACATACATACGATACTGATAACCGATTATTCAGAGTGATATCGGCCGATACCGATAGTTCTGCCTTTTATACCTTCTTTTAAATGAATAATCATTAATTCTACAAATAAAAACTTTATTCTCTCCATTTGAACAAGTTGTTTGACAGTAACTGGTCTCATAAACACTAAACACATTACTCTAATTAACATGAAGACATGAACTCAATTCTGAAGATTAAAGGAAGATTTATTATCTTATTGGATGTTATTCATTCATATTAACATTGACTGAATTCTAACAATAAAAAAAAAATCTGTTAGTCTCATATTCACTCTCCACAAACAAAAGCATTTCTACTTCATCACTGAACATCAAACTGGAAATATATAATATAACCTTTTTATGTATTAACATCAACTGATTATGAAATACACTGCTCTACAAATATATTTTTCTGTGCAATATATACCTTTTTTTGTCAACTCATCTTCATTTAAATATTTCAAAAGTGTACTGGCACTTTAATTCAGCACTAGATTGACTCAATGCCGAAACTCCCGCTTCACTGCTGTGTGTAAAATTTGATCAGTGCAGAGATTACAGAGATTACAAACTGCACTTTTGTCATCATTCCACACAAGATACATCATCTTTTCACACAGCACCAAATCCATGTGTTTTCCCGGCCTCTTTTGATTGACAGGATATAATCGACCCCGATCATCGGATGTTTTTAAACTCTCAGCCGATACCGATTGTTGTCCGATACGTCAGTGCAACTCTAATTTATTGATTTATTTACACCCATAATGTTTTCTTGGTGATTATATTTAGCTTGAGATATTACATGCTCCAAATATCAAACAGTTTTTATTTGTCTTTACACAGGAATATATTTTATTATTATTATTATTATTATTATTATTATTATTATTATTATTATTATTATTATTATTTCTTCAAGCCAGTGCACAGAATAGCAAATGTCTTCCTATTCACTATGTAATCTATGAGGCACGTTATAGATTAGATTATCACATAATGGCGTTATCAAATGTATGTAATGCACTATATGACCATTTAGGATTCAACTACTGAGCAACTGTGATTCCAGTAAGGTTATGTGTATATAATATCACATTTATTACCTTTACTTTTCTAATATTTCAATTTAAAGATGCATTACAATTTTTTAAGTATGTTATTTATATTAATATACTGTACATAGATAATTTTATACATAGTTCTATGATACATGATTTTAGAAGTTGAAAACTTTATTATTACTTTAAGTGATGTCACTTGAAAACCCTTGAATGGGTCACTTGCCTTCTTTCATACAGTTTGACATCTTAAATGTGGTACATTCATGTGTATGGTGTCCCAAAAGAGATTGGACTCAGTTGTATGTCCTCCTTTCTATTGCTATTTTTTGTTGACAAATAAACTAGACATTATTTCATGGTTTTACATACATATATATTTTTGGTATCTAAACATTTTTTTAGGAGACATCCTGTAGTTTTTGTCATTGGCATGCCCAAGGAGTAAAATTTAGAATTGCAGTGGTTTACATGATATTACATATTTTTCTAATTTTACAATCCAGCATTGTAGCATGTTGAGCAAACAGTTTCATTGCAAATATACAAACTAAAACCTATCTACCTAATACCTACATAAACAAGCACAAAGCCAGCTGCTTTCTGTACAGGAAGTATGTCCTAAATCCATAACAGTTCATCCAGAGTAAAGAGGAAATGGTTTTTAAAGTAACAGTTAGGCCCAAAATAAAAATGATCCTCGTATCCTAAATATAAAGTTTGCTTCTTTAACTTATTAGCTATTAGTTTAGTTTTGTGCGGCTGAATGTGTAAATCCTCACATACTTGCCTCAAATCATATCTCAAACAGACTTGTTTATGTGCTTTCTGACACGTACGGCACATAGATATTTATACAAAAGAACAAACGGATATGACCGAGCTAAATACAAGCACAGTAGACATCCTGAAGCCAAAATCACTTTCTTTCTTTCACACAAGGTGTGTAGTCTGCACCAGCATTAGACTCAGTTACTACTAAGTGTAATATAGATTTTTTAAAATTATTATTATTAAATACAAATTTATTACGCTGTTTTGTGAAATTCAATCCAAATACAATCCTATTACTGAGCAGTTTTGTAGTAATTTAATCAGTTTGCATGAAACTAATCTGGTAGCTATAAACTTTCCTTACTTGTTAACTACAACTTTAAAAAAATCCTTTTTTCCAAACAACCAGCAGTTGGAATCATTAATGATCATTTAATTTTTGTCTTTATATATATATATGGTCCCTGTGGGTTTCTACTGGTAATTTGTTGTCTTTTATTGATGGCATGTCATATCTAGTGGATTGGCACCATGTCCAGGGTGTACTCCACCTTGTGCACGATGCTTCCTGGGAATGGCTCCAAGTTTCCCCGTGACCCTGAAAAGGAGTAAACGGTTGACAATGGATGGATGTATGGATGTTATATCTAGTGGATACCATTAAGGAGCAATAATGGTAATGGTAATGGTTTTAATGGTTAATGATTTGTAATGGCATTTGTAGTGTAGACCATTAGAATTTTTGTCATGGTTTCTATTGAACTTTTTTTTCCCCCAGCCGGGCAAGCTGACAAGCAACTGTGAACTTCATTTCCCAGAAACACTCGGGGTTTTTCCCAGAGGCCAAAAAAAAAAAAAAAAAAAAAAACGAGTTTGGGAAAGAATCCGTGGAATTCATTTCCTGTGAAAGTTCTGTGTGGAGACGCAGCGATGCAGAGACGCTGTGTGTCAGGGAAAACATGCGGACTGGACTTTAACTAAATTTTATTTCTGTTTGTTTTTTTTTTCTTTCATAATTTCAAGCTCGTGCTCTGCAGCAGTGCGGAATAAAGTCTGGGAATGGCTGAGCCCTTACTGAAGAGGACCTTGTCCAAACTCCGGGGTAAAGACCGATCCCGCCGCAAAACCGAGCCCAGACTTAACGGTACTGCTCATTTAACACCACACTTTCATTATAACTAGTATTATTAGTAGGCTTATTAGTATGTTTATTGTTTAGCTGGAATGTTTTTTTTTTTTGTTTTTTCTTTAAAGGCTACTGCATAATAACCATAATATACAGCAATAATAAACAGTCATAATAAACAGCAGTAATAAACAGTCATAATAAAGAGTCGTAATAAACAGTCGTAATAAACAGCAATAATAAACAGCAATAATAAACAATCATAATATACAGCAATAATAAACAGTCATAATTAACAGTAGTAATAAACAACAGTAATAAACAGTCGTAATAAACAGTCATAATAAAGAGTCGTAATAAACAGTCGTAATAAACAGCAATAATAAACAACAGTAATAAACAGTCGTAATAAAGATCCATAATAAACAGCAATAATAAACAGTCGTAATAAACAGTCGTAATGAACAGCAATAATAAACAGTCGTAATAAACAGTCATAATAAAAAGCAATAATAAACAGCAGTAATAAACAGTCATAATAAAAAGCAACAATGAACAGTCATAATAAACAGTAGTAATAAACAGTCGTAATGAACAGTCGTAATGAACAGCAATAATAAACAGGAATAATAAACAGTCATAATAAAGTCATAATAAACAGTCGTAATAAACAGCAATAATAAACAGTCATAATAAAGTCATAATAAACAGTCGTAATAAACAGCAATAATAAACAGTCGTAATAAACAGCAATAATAAACAGCAATAATAAACAGTCATAATAAACAGCAATAATAAACAACAGTAATAAACAGTCTTAATAAACAGTCGTAATAAACGGCAATAATAAACAGCAATAATAAACAGTCATAATATACAGCTATAATATACAGTCATAATAAACAGTCGTAATAAACAGTCATAATAAACAGTCATAATAAACAGTCGTAATAACCAGTAATAATAAATAGCAATAATAAACAGTCATAATAAACAGCAATAATAAACCGTCATAATAAACAGCAATAATAAACAGTCATAATAAACAGTAGTAATAAACAGTCATAATAAACAGTCATAATAAACAGCAATAATAAACAGTCATAATAAACAGTAGTAATAAACAGTCGTAATAAACAGCAATAATAAACAGCAATAATAAACAGTCATAATAAACAGCAATAATACAGTCATAATAAACAGTCATAATAAACAGCAATAATAAACAGCAATAATAAACCGTCATAATAAACAGCAATAATAAACAGTCATAATAAAGAGTCGTAATAAACAGTCATAATAAACAGTCATAATAAACAGCAATAATAAACAGTCATAATAAACAGTAGTAATAAACAGTCGTAATAAACAGCAATAATAAACAGCAATAATAAACAGTCATAATAAACAGCAATATTACAGTCATAATAAACAGACATAATAAACAGTAGAAATAAACAGTCATAATAAACAGCAATAATAAACAGTCATACTAAACAGTAGAAATAAACAGTCGTAATAAACAGTCGTAATAAACAGCAATAATAAACAGCAATAATAAACAGTCATAATAAAGAGTCGTAATAAACAGTCGTAATAAACAGCAATAATAAACAGCAATAATACAGTCATAATAAACAGCAGTAATAAACAGTCATAATAAAGTCATAATAAACAGTCGTAATGAACAGCAATAATAAACAGGAATAATAAACAGTCATAATATACAGCAGTAATAAACAGTCATAATAAACAGTCATAATAAACAGCAATAATAAACAGCAATAATAAACCGTCATAATAAACAGCAATAATAAACAGTCATAATAAACAGTAGTAATAAACAGTCATAATAAACAGTCATAATAAACAGTCGTAATAAACAGTCATAATAAACAGCAATAATAAACAACAGTAATAAACAGTCGTAATAAACAGCAATAATAAACAGTCGTAATAAACAGCAATAATAAACAGTCATAATATACAGCAATAATAAACAGTCATAATAAACAGCAATAATAAACAGTCATAATAAACAGTCAAAATAAACAGTCATAATAAACAGTCATAATAAACAGTCATAATAAACAGTCATAATGAACAGCAATAATAAACAGGAATAATAAACAGTCATAATATACAGCAATAATAAACAGTCATAATAGAGTCATAATAAACAGCAGTAATAAACAGTCATAATAAACAGTCGTAATAAACAGTCATAATAAACAGCAATAATAAACAACAGTAATAAACAGTCGTAATAAAGATCCATAATAAACAGCAATAATAAACAGTCTTAATAAACAGTCGTAATGAACAGCAATAATAAACAGTCGCAATAAACAGTCATAATAAAAAGCAATAATAAACAGCAGTAATAAACAGTCATAATAAAAAGCAATAATGAACAGTCATAATAAACAGTAGTAATAAACAGTCGTAATGAACAGTCGTAATGAACAGCAATAATAAACAGGAATAATAAACAGTCATAATATACAGCAATAATAAACAGTCATAATAGAGTCATAATAAACAGCAGTAATAAACAGTCATAATAAAGTCATAATAAACAGTCGTAATGAACAGCAATTATAAACAGGAATAATAAACAATCATAATATACAGCAATAATAAACAGTCATAATTAACAGTAGTAATAAACAGTCGTAATGAACAGTCGTAATAAACAGCAATAATAAACAGTCGTAATAAACAGCAGTAATAAACAGTCATAATAAAGTCATAATAAACAGTTGTAATAAACAGTCGTAATAAACAGCAATAATAAACAGTCATAATAAACAGTCGTAATAAACAGTCGTAATAAACAGCAATAATAAACAGTCGTAATAAACAGCAATAATAAACAGTCATAATAAACAGCAATAATAAACAACAATAATAAACAGTCGTAATAAACAGTCATAATAAAGAGTCGTAATAAACAGTCGTAATAAACAGCAATAATAAACAGCAATAATAAACAGTCATAATAAAGAGTCGTAATAAACAGTCGTAATAAACAGCAATAATAAACAGCAATAATAAACAGTCATAATAAACAGCAGTAATAAACAGTCATAATAAAGTCATAATAAACAGTTGTAATAAACAGTCGTAATAAACAGCAATAATAAACAGTCATAATAAACAGCAATAATAAACAACAATAATAAACAGTCATAATAAAGAGTCGTAATAAACAGTCGTAATAAACAGCAATAATAAACAGCAATAATAAACAGTCATAATAAAGAGTCGTAATAAACAGTCGTAATAAACAGTATTAATAAACAGTCATAATAAACAGCAATAATAAACAGCAATAATAAACAGTCATAATATACAGCAATAATAAACAGTCATAATATACAGTAATAATAAACTGTCATAATTTACAGCAAAAATACAGTCATAATAAACAGTCGTAATAAACAGTCGTAATAAACAGTCGTAATGAACAGTCGTAATGAACAGCAATAATAAACAGGAATAATAAACAGTCATAATATACAGCAATAATAAACAGTAGTAATAAACAGTCATAAAAAACAGTCATAATAAACAGCAATAATAAACAACAGTAATAAACAGTCGTAATAAAAATCCATAATAAACAGCAATAATAAACAGTCATAATAAACAGTCGTAATGAACAGTTGTAATGAACAGCAATAATAAACAGTCGTAATAAACAGTCATAATAAACAGCAGTAATAAACAGTCATAATAAAAAGCAATAATAATTTAATTTATCAATTTGTATAGCGCTTTTTACAATGGTACATTGTCTCAAAGCAGCTTTACAGAATTTTTTTACATTTTTACATTTACAAGC
>JAFFST010045510.1:27964-40431 GCA_022414735.1 Noturus placidus
TAATAATAAACACCTTCATTTACAAATTGCATTTTGTGTTTACTTGTGTTGTCCTTGACTATTGTTTAAATTGGTTTGATGTTCCGAAACACTTAAGTGTGACAAACATGCAAAGGAACAGGAAATGAGGAAGGGGGCAAACACTTTTTTCACATCACTGTAGAGAGAGAGATGTAAAAATAGAGAGAGAGGTAGAGAGAGAGGGGGGGAAGAGGTAGATAGAGAGAGAGGGGTAGAGAGAGAGGTAGAGAGAGAGAGAGAGAGATGTAGAAATAGAGAGAGGTAGAGAGAGAGAGGGGGGGTAGATAGAGAGATAGAGGTAGATAGAGAGAGGTAGATAGAGAGAGAGGTAGAGAGAGAGAGAGACCGAGATAGAGGTAGAAATAGAGAGAGAGATGTAGAAATAGAGAGAGAGAGAGAGAGAGAGATAGAGGTAGATAGAGAGAGAGAGAGAGATGGAGAGAGAGGGGTAGAAATAGATAGAGAGAGAGAGAGAGAGCGGTAGATAGAGAGATAGATAGAGAGAGAGAGAGGTAGAGAGAGAGAGAGAGAGAGAGAGAGAGATAGAGTGGTAGAAATAGAGATAGAATCAGTACAATCATGAACTAAAACACTGATATTAATTTTCCCACAATCCCCCCATATGGATATTCCGACCCTGTATCTTACTGTATATTGTACAATATTAACGACAATAATAATATAATCCTTTATGTTGAAAATCTAAAGTCATAATCAGGACTCAGGAGACCAGCCAAGAGCTATTTTGTAGAAGTATAGGAGATGTACTGTATTACATGCGCTACAACATAAGTGATGAGCAAAATCAACATTTTTAGTGGATGGTCCTAAGGGCCTTGCCCAGGGGCCCTACAGTGGTAGCTTGGCAGTGCTGGGGCTTGACCTTCTCCTGACCTCCTTCTGATCAGTAACCCAGAGCCACTCACTGCCCACTTATTAGCACTATTAGCTTCAGACATCAAATGTGTCTTGGTTGATCGATTATGTATGTATTTTATGACTAAACACCATAGCCGCTTTAGTAGGTCATGTGTGTGTGTGTGTGCGTGTTGTGTGTTTGTGTGTGTGTGTATTGAAAAATGAGTGAGAGAAGGAATTCTATATGCACTCATGAGCCCATGGACTTCTGTACTGTTGAATAATGCACGGTGTGGTCTGTAGGCTGCTATAATGGTCAGTACTTACAGTACTTGTAAGTACTGTAAGTGAAACCTCTGTAGAAACCACGACTTCACCTGATCAGTGCAAGGAGAACGTCTTTCTCTTTCAGCAGTTTAGCTGGATATGCTGGAGTGTGATATCTGGAAGCGTGCCACGTGACTGTACCTCAAACAAGCCGGTTTTCAGGTGATTTGGTTCCAGCAACGAAATTCTGCTGACAAAGAACAAAAATAAATACATAACTGAGCGACTGAACTTAGAGATTAAAATTAAAGGAGGAACATTGGGTATGAAGATCCTCATAGAAAGAAATGAGCACATATATTGCAAACATTTTATGAGTTATTGCAATAACGTGAGTGCCACTGCTTGAGCACAGACCTTAATCATCAACTGCTCAGTTTATAAAATAAAAATATATTATTTGTAAGTTGCTCTGGATAAGGGCGTCTGCCAAATGCCGTAAATGTAAACACAAATGTAATGGGCAAACAGTAATCCATATACAGCAACATTGAATTAAATAGTTAACTTTGGGGTGTTTGTGCTAGTCATGCTAGTCATCATTGCTTGTGTATTTGTTTGTGTTTGTATATTAGCTGATGCTAGCGATTAGGCTAAACACCTGAAGTCTTTATCAAAACAGCCATTGCACTTCATCAAATTAATTCAACAGAACATACTCAATAATGCAATACTCCTGCCCACCCTATTAACTTAACTTAGCTTCGTTTAGTTTAGCTTAACTTAACTTAACTTAGCTTTGCTTATCTTAATTTAACAGCTTAACATAGCTTAACATAGTTTAACTTAATTTAGGTTAACTTATCTTAACTGAAAATAGCTTAGCTTAACTTAGCTTGCCTTAACTTACCTTAGCTTAACTTTGCTTAACTTATCTTAGTTTAGCTTAATTTAACTTAGCTTATCTTAGTTAAGGTAGCTTAACATAACTTAACTTAGGTTAATTTAGCTTAATTTAGCTTACCTTAACTTGGCTTAGCTTAACTCAACTCAGGTTAGCTTACCTTAGCTTAACTTAGCTTATCTTAAATTAACATAGGTTAACTTATCTTAACTGAACATAGCTTAACATAGCTTGACTCAACATAGCATAGGTATACTTGGTGTAGCTTAACTTTGCTTAACTCAGCTTAACTTAGCTTAACTTACCTTAGGTTAGGTTAGCCTAGCTTATCTTAACTTAACTTGCATTAACATAATTTGACTTATCTTAACTTAACTTAGCTTTACTTAGCTTAACAGCTTAACTTGTCTTAACCTAATTTAACTTAGCCTAACATAGCTTAGCTTAACTTAACTTAGGTTAACTTATATTAACTGAACACAGCTTAACTTAGCTTAACTTAGCTTAGCTTAACTTAGCTTAACGTACTTTAGGTTAGCTTAGCTTAACTTACATTAACTTCATTTTAACTTGGCTAAACTTACCTTAGCTTAGCGTAGCTTAACTTAACAGCTTAGCTTAATTTAGCTTAACTTATCTTAGCTTAGCTTAACTTAATTTAACTTAACCAGCTAGGTGATCAACAACAATGATAAAAAAAAAAAAAAGGATAACCAGCTCTCTTATCTGTTATAACAATGTCTTTATATGTGTATGGTGTAGAGTGACAACGCTATTCGCTATTTGCTGAAAAAAGTAGATTGATACTGGGAAAAAAAAAAAAAAAAAAACTGCATTATTTTGAAATCTGTACTGCCACGTTTGTACAAACTTAGTTAAAAACTTGTAGTGTCGCTAATTGTAGCTTATTTCTCTTCAACGCTGGTAAGATCCTTCCTGGATGTTATTGTCTTTATGCAGTCAGAAGGGGTACGGATTAGAGATGGAGTGTGGTTGAAATACCGTATGAACGAGGGGCAGCTTATAACACTCAACATGGCGGGTGTATGACTTAAGTCCCACCCTTTTCTAAAACTCGAAAAACGCTAAGCCTAACGCTGCTGCTATTCATAAATGTGAATAAAAGCACGGGGGCCATTTTAATCACTCCAAGAGTTTGAAAAGTCCATGTATCACTCTATTCATTATGTTACATTAAAAATTGGTTAAAAGTACATGTTCAGGGAGACCTTTAAAAGTTCGCCAGTTCCCTGCAGCACACACACACACACACACACACACACACACACACACACACATGCACACACTGTCAGTGGAAATATGGCTAGGTATGAAGCAGAAGTCCAAGTCCAAAAGATGTCATGCAGTCAAACTTTCCAAGTTTGTACCACAGCCAGAACATGATGGAGTGAAAAAAGAAGATGAATTGAGAGCGAGAGAGAGAGAGAGAGAGAGCGGGAGAGAGCGGGAGAGAGAGAGAGCGAGAGAGAGACACACACACACATTCAGTCATGCTGCTTTTAAAAGCTCTCTGTGGACATGCTTAGTTCCTGGCCCGGGGCCCTGACAGATTCAGATACACGTGTACTATCTGCTTTACACACACCTCAGGAAGACAGCAAGATAGAGAGAGAATGTGTGTGTGTGTGAGAGAGAGAGAAAGAGAGACAGACAGACAGACAGACAGGCAGAGAGAGAGAGAGAGAGAGAGAGAGAGAGAGAGGGAGAGAGAGAGCGTGTCATGTCATTTCAATTTCTTTCCCTTGATGTAGCAGTGAGCAGATTTCTGATATCTCTAATGTTCCATATCTCTGGAATCTGTCTTTGTTATCTTCAGTTAATCGTATTCATTTCACACACACACACACACACACACACACACACACACACACACACACACACACACACACATGAAACTTGCAGGTTTTTTTTTTCTTTTCTTTTTTTCTACATGGGTACTAGCCTAAAGTCCTCACAAGGTCAAAAATGTCAGATATTCCTATCCTTGTGGGGATATTTGGTCCCCCTCAAGATATAAACACACACACACACACACACACACACACACACACACACACACACACACACACACACTGAGATCATTATGACTATTCCATCCCACTGCAGCTCAGTAAATTCCATTATCATTCACGAAATACCACCACGGGCCATGAGACAAGTAGAGGATGTGTAAAGAATGAGAGGAAAAGACAGCTGAAAAATTAAAGCAGGAATATATCCATGTAAAAGATTTGATTTGAAGCGTAATCATTTTAGGTGAGATGTAATCGTCTGCTGCTAATACGTGTGCAAGGATATTAAACCCTCAGCAGTTAGGCGCGAGTGGCGGGTCGGATCGATGCTAATCGGCTCGACACAGCCTGATGGAGAGCAAACTGTGACGCCATGGAGAAGAAGAGCTCACCTTAAGACTCGGATTTATCACACAGTCGTGTTTATTTAATCAATGAAGATGCCATTAGATAGAGAGAATGAGTGATGCGTAAAATACTAGGCCGATTAAGTCTAAGGCATTAGCGTCATGGCGGACCTGTTAGCCAGAGTGCCATTGATTTGTTGCACCGTCACCGTTGGCCAGAGAGATCAAAGAGGCTGAGATTAAAGTTTGCACAGGGTTTGATGTCTTCACCTCGCTCGCCCTGCGTACACTCGGTGTGATTTCTCTCGGCTTCCATCCACACACATCTTCCCAGATATAGAGTCGCGATGGTAATTGGCTATCTGCGTCGAAAAGGTTCAATAGCCTTCTTTTTAGAAGCGTCTGTCATTATGACATCCTCGCACCACCATAAACACTGGCGCATGAATAAAACATGGCCAACGATCAGCGGTGGCAGCAAGCAAACACAGTGTCGGCTTGGGTAAATATTTCATCTCCGGGACGGCGCATACCTTCCAGCCCCTGCTTCCTCTTTATTACCGACTTTTGTTGAACATTAATATGGGCAAGCACATGGAAACTCCTTAATCTGCTTTCTTTTGATGGCTCTTCTTCTCGGGCTCTCTTTCTTCCTCCTGACGGATAATGCCATTACAGCACATGCTCCATCAGTCTTCAAATCTCGCTGACATATTAGATGTCAGTCTGCCCCCCCCATTCCTCTCTAAGTTAAAGAGTATTTGTCATCCGTCTCTCCATAATACTTTATTCCGCCTCCTAGCCATCAGAGACAGGGTTTCAGAAAACACACAACTTTTGATCAAATTTCTCTCCACCGCATGCATCTACGCCCAGTGGGATGTGTCAGACTTTCTAATAAAGATACATACATTGATGCGCTAGTGAGTGATGAACTCCGAGATCATATAAGGCCTCATTTTGCTGCACACATTGTCAGAACTTTTGCCATCAGAAAAAGTGGAAAATAAGCAAACTTTTGAGCAGTTTCAAGTTGTGTGGTTTCTGTTGCCTCTGAAAGTCCAGTAGTTTTCAGGTGTGTGGTTTCTAGTGCCTGCTAAAGTCCAGTAGTTTCCAGCTGTGTTGTTTCAAGTCCAGTAGTTTCCAGTTGTGTGGTTTCAAGTCCAGTAGTTTCCAGTTGTGGTTTCTGGTGCCTCTGCAAGTCCAGTAGTTTCCAGTTGTGTGGTTTATGGTGCCTCTGAAAGTCCAGTAGTTTCCAGTTGTGTGGATTCTGGTGCCTCTGAAAGTCCAGTAGATTCCAGTTGTGGTTTCTGGTGCCTCTGCAAGTCCAGTAGTTTCAAGTTGTGTGGTTTCTGGTGCCTCTGAAAGTCCAGTAGTTTCCAGTTGTGTGGATTTTGGTGCCTCTGAAAGTCCAGTAGTTTCCAGTTGTGTGGTTTCTGGTGCCTGCTAAAGTCCAGTAGTTTACATTTGTGTGGTTCCAAGTCCAGTAGTTTCCAGTTGTGTGGTTCCAAGTTCAGTAGTTTCCAGTTGTGTGGTTTCTGGTGCCTGCTAAAGTCCAGTAGTTTACATTTGTGTGGTTCCAAGTCCAGTAGTTTCCAGTTGTGGTTTCTGGTGCCTCTGCAAGTCCAGTAGTTTCAAGTTGTGTGGTTTCTGGTGCCTCGGAAAGTCCAGTAGTTTCCAGTTGTGTGGATTTTGGTGCCTCTGAAAGTCCAGTAGTTTCCAGTTGTGTGGTTTCTGGTGCCTGCTAAAGTCCAGTAGTTTCCAGTTGTGTGGTTTCAAGTCCAGAAGTTTCCAGTTGTGTGGTTTCTGGTGCCTGCTAAAGTCCAGTAGTTTACATTTGTGTGGTTCCAAGTTCAGTAGTTTCCAGTTGTGTGGTTTCTGGTGCCTGCTAAAGTCCTGTAGTTGCCAGTTGTGTGGTTGCAAGTGCCTGCTCATGTCCAGTAGTTTCCAGTTGTATGGTTTCAAGTCCAGTAGTTTCCAGTTGTGTGGTTTCTGGTACCCTCTCCACTCCAGTAATTTTCAGATATGTGATCTCCGTTACCTGCTTAAGTCCTGCCAATTTCTAGCAGCCTGGTTTCTGTGACCTGTTCAAGTCCACTAGTGTACCGCTGTTTCAATTCTAAGACCTGATAAAATCCTGCAGTTTCCAGCTGTTTGGATTCTGAGACCTGCTAAAATCCAGGTATGTTTCAGGTTTCCAGTTGGGTGTTTTCCTGTGCCTATTCAAGTCCAATAGTTCCCAATTGTATGGTTGCAAGTACCTGCTCATGTCCAGTAGTTTCCAGTTGTATGGTTTCAAGTCCAGTAATTTCCAGTTGTGTGGTTTCTAGTACCTTTTCAAGTCCAATAGTTTCCAGCTGTGTGGTGAGTCCATCAGCAACATGAACTCATGGTATTCAAAGACGGGGCCACCAGTACTGTTTGTAGCTGATTGATTACACACAGTTTGCATAGCACCTCTGGAGCAGGGGTGCCATAACGATTTCTGAGTAGACATGGGTCCTAAGGAAACCTTCAAGAATGGATATCTGACAGGGACAGTAATCTGTCAGGGGGTATTCCTATTATTCGTAATATTCCTACTAGCACCCCTAGGGCCAGATAATGGTTTTATTAAACAAAAGATCATGACAAGATATGTTGAATATATGCATGTCTGAGCATTGTCTGTGGCATCAGTAGTGTGTTATTTGCCTAGTATCACGTACTTGAGTAACGATTAGAATGTCCTCACGTGCCCCAAAGTCTATTCACTCTTGCAATGCTGGACAGTTTTCATTCTTTATTGCCATATCAGACTTTGAAATAACTATACAAAAAAATAAAAAAAGAAGGCATTTCACTGCAACCACCTGGGCTTAGGCAGCAATGCTGGACACCTAGAGCACCCCTCCGCCATGTTCCTTTCATCTCTCCTAACTCATTTCCCTGGTCCTTATTACTGCAAACCATGAAATCTGTGAGCCTACAGTGAATAGAGCTGAATCTGAATAGTCCAGGAGCTGAATAGTCTGGCTTCACCTTGAAGTAATTCAATTCACTCCTCAAATATCTCACATGTCACTTTAAAGGAAGTGAGTTTGAAGAATCATGGATCTGGGCTTTGAGGTCCACAATCATGGCCTGTTATAGAAATATTTTATGGTGGATTTCAAATCTATTGCCAGCTGGTTTGTACGGAGCCCCCCTAGTGCCAGTTAAAAAAAAAAAAAAACAAACAGTCGTGTTTAATCAGTGCTCACGGTTTTGCAATCTGTGCTCTCAGTTTAGCACCCCCTAGTGCCAGGTAAAAAAAAACAACATAAAACCACGCTTTATAGTACCAACCTGCGCTTCCAAAAGGCCGTTTCTGCTTCCGGGTTTTAACGGGAGAAAATATAAAAATATATTCAGCTGTATTTGTTTTTCTTATTGTTTTTATTTTTCTTTTACCTGGCACTAGGGGGTGCAAAACCGAGAGCACGGATTACACACGGCCATTTTTTATTTTTATTTTTTACCTGGTACTAGGGGGGCTCCGTAGGTTTGTTGTAGTCCCTTCAGTTTTTTTTTAGTTCTTTTTTTTTTGTATTGTTTAATAATCCCAAAGAGGAAATGTTTGGGAATGTCAGTTCAGATCGAAACTAGCTAGCTGGTTACTTTTGAAGAAGTTGTTTGAAACTGTTGTCCAACTGGATTACCATGAAGGCACTAAAGATCTAAAGGCAAGGACGTGGTTGATAGTAATAATGATGTTATTACATAACATTTATGTAACTATAAAGCAAGATTTTGGAATCGGAAGACCGTAAGTGATACTTTAGAAAGTGTGGTGTCTAAAATTTAGCCTATTTACCCAAAATTACCCAAAGACATTTAGAAATTATTCTAGGAAGAAATACTCACATATTCAATTGCAGACTGAAAAACAAATAAGACACCAGGCCAGTAGGTGAGGGGGAAAAAAAGCAAGGGTCTATTTTATTCGTTCCGTTCATCCAGCCGGAATTCACACGAGTGAGAGCTCTCAGTCATAATCCCCCAAAAAACCCGATCTAAAGCTCTTCTATTTATACTTCCCCAAATTGGGACTTTCCCATAGAACACAACAAGCCCCTTATCGCAATCCCATAGTTTTAAGATCTAGCTGGTTTGATTTACCATAGAAACATAAACAATCTCAATTTCATAACAATCCAAGGCCTTAATCACGTGCGTACACTTTGACCCATTTATTTATTTATTTTTTTAAATTAATTTTGCAGACGCTTTTATCCAAAGCTACTTACAAATGAGACACACTTACACACCAATGGTAGCAGAGCTGCATGCAAGGTGCTAGCTTGCCATCGGGGGCAACTTAGGGTTCAGTGTCTAGCCCAAGGACACTTCGGCATGTGATCACCCGGGCCGGGATTCGAACCACCAACCCTACGATTAGTGGATTAGTGGACCACCCACTCTACCGACTGAGCCACAGCCGCCCTACAGCTGCCCTACTGCTACAACATGTACAAACGTTGTAGCTGTCCAGTGAGTATTGCATCACCCTATGCCATCCTCCTGTTGATGGAGATTTTAACCAAAAACTTCTGACACTTTGTTTTTGGATGCAATGGCAGTAAAACATTATATCATATATTATACAACCTGATCTCAGTTCGCATAAAAATAAAACCTGAATAAACCTGGGTTAAGATCAAAACTTGTGTCCAGGTCTAGTTCTAAGCTAGTTTTAGCTAACAGAAAGGGTTCTGGCTAATCCAATCACAAGACTAGGACTTTAACAGAGTGCGCTACGATCGCTAGCTGTCTATAGTATTTGTGAGGTTGTTACAGTTATTGTAAACAAAAACAATTAGCTAACTATTGTCAGTGCTGCTGTCATAGACGATTAACCAACACCTGCCGGCCAATCAGATTTGAGAAATGAACGGTTTCGGATCTCCACTTCCTGCACAGTAGAGGTAATGTCTTTCATAGGACTAGTATTACAATCCTTTACAGCAGTGTGTGCAGTTAAAAGAGAGACAAAGACAAAGTTTAAGAGATTTATTTATTTATTTATTTGACACTAAGCTTTTAATCTGGCACAAATCAAAAGAGCCAATGGAATCAAAAGGCAAAATGCTGAAGGAAAATAAACAAACAAATAAATAAATAAATATAAACCCCTGAAGAATAACAAGCGCTACTATTCCTTTGGTTTTGTGGAATTTAATGTGTGAGTGTAATGTAGTGTGATGTAGTGTGTGTTGACTCCATATGCCCTCAGAGTCGACAATTAACCCGTGGCTGCTTAGAAGTGTTGCCAGATCCTCTCCAAGTCCGGCGATGAGTTTCATTTGTACTTCACACTAAAATTCTATGACATGGCATGCCGCCAAGCCGGCCTTGGTACGAGCAGTCTGTGCCAACGCGATACACACACACACACACACACACACACACCACAATGCTCACTCTCCACCAGATGTGAGTCTGTCTCTCAAACAAAGGCTCTTTCAGCATGGCTCCTCAGAGAGCCGGCACTGTTTTCTCTCGGGTGAAAAGTCAAGCCAAACTGTGGATTCGACCCTGAACTGCCAGAATTCAAGGTGAAATGGTATTATGAGACTTGCTGCATATTTTTTTTTCTTTTTACATTCCTCCCAAATTCTTTCCAGAGAATAATTTACTCCGCAGTTGCTGCTTGACAGCACAGTCGACAGTTATTAATCAATTAACAGTGATTCTTACTTATTTCTCATTTTGGCATCGATTCTGTGGCAGGTGCTTCTCGAAAATGACCTTAGACAAAAATGAAAGCAATTAAAAATTCAAAACCAGCATGTCTTGGATAATGACTACAGTAGTAATAGCATTGAAGCGGAGATGGCTGTTCTATCTGGATGGGAAAGTTCATACTGTATTTATAAGCATGAATCACTGCTTTGACAAATCTGGACACAGTTTGTGATTTTGACATGACGTGTCTTCAAGGTTATCCATAAAAGGCTAGAGTTTCTGCTGGATTTCATTCCAGCCAAATAGGAGGTAGATTTGATAGTTGATTGGAAAGTAAGATGAAGTGATTCAAGAAATGGAATGATGTGTATCTCCTACTTGAGATTCTGCAGCTAAAATGGGACTTTGTGGATAAAACTGAAGACCCTGAATTTAGATCTTTTCTTTTCTGACAAGATGACTGCTTGAAGCCGTGGGCTGTGTCTCCAACCACATACTGAACATCTATATAGTAGCCAATATACATGTATTTTCCCCACTACAAGCCTATAATAGAAAAGTATGTGGTTTGGGACGCAGCCGGACTCTTTTGTTCGCCGTGAATGTTGAGAACTGCCGTGTGTGATCGTGTCCTGTCGCAAAATGCGGTGAGAACTCTCACACGACGTTTATAATGTGATTAAGGTGTTTACATGTCTTTAATACACGCCCATAATACGACTAAAACAGGAGTACTCAACCTGTCTTAATTCCATTAGAGCTTAATTAAATCTTAATCAGATTGAGGTACGTAGAAATTGGTGTTTACATGCTAGTTTCTTAATCAAAGTATGGTCTTAATCGGGTTAAGAGTGGATTATTGTTGTCCATGTAAACACAGCTATACATGAAAGTTGAGAGGAAACACGGTGGTGTTATTGATGTTATTTCAGGAGAAACATCTGAAACTTAATGTTCCAGGGTGTATATATATATATATATATATATATATATATATAGACGCGCACAAATATTACTCTTGTCCTAATGCAATGACTCATCTTATTCGCTGTATTTTATTTTCTGCTTTCCATAATGGTACTAACACTTTCTGACCAATCAGAATCAAGAATTCAACAGCACTGCAGAATTATAAGCTTTGTTTGTTAATGGTAGAATGAGGAAGCACACTATTTCCATAACAAAGATTTAATTAGAGCTAAAAGCTAAAAAAAAAAAAAAGGCACACTTTGTACTTTGTGAACGTGTAATACGTCATTAGAAAGAGATCACTAGTATAACCAGTGCTGGGTCAATGGTTAAGGGTTAACCCTGTCTACCCCAGGGGTGCTGTATCATGGCTGACCCTGTGCTCTGACCCTCAGCTTTCTAAAATGCTGCGATATGTTAAGAAAATAATTTCACTCTACTGTAATGCATTTGACTTCTTCTAAACCGGCATTTTGGACACACACACACCCACACTCACTCTCGAGCTGTCTGTGTGTCCTCCATGAGTGAGAGCAGAAGAATGACGGAAATGTAAATAGTCCAGCATTCAGTGTTTCATTCTGTCTATGAAGAGACGGGGGTTTTCCAGCTGTTACAGCAGAGATCTTCAGGCTAGAAAGCTTTTCAAGGTAACACACTTTAAATGTTTATTTTGGTCCATGAGAAGCAGCTGGACTTAACTCCGCCCCTTTTTGGATGATCGATTTAACTATTCATGTATGTCTCTTCGGTTCTGTCTTCTTTTCTGTAAGCTGATAAGGTGCAGTCCTAGCCATTCCGTGCAATACATTTCTGACATGGGTTTTCCCTACAGAGACATACTGTATACAGCACTTTCCTAGACAGTCTGTTTCGACATCTTTTCATTGTGTTCTTTAGAGAAAAAGAGATTTGACCCTTTATTTTGTTCTGTTTTCCTCTCAGGAGTGATGCAGAACTGCAGAGGAAAGCTGCGTAGTGTTTGCCCTGTAGTATTTGCGTAGTATTGAAACGAGTATTGAAACAAAATAAAGTATTTACTGAGATCAAGTGTGTTTTAGCAAAGATGGGGAATATAAATGAGCTTTTGTGACTGAGAAAGGTTCAGTGACTGAAAAAATGTGTTTCCAAATCCATGTCTCGCAGCTGAGCCCTCGTCCCACTCGTCTTGGAGGGAAAAGTGCTCCGCTTGTCTCCACTGTTTGTTTTCCTGAGTGAAATACCGTACAGGACCCCTGCTATATACACACGCACACACTGCATGCTAACCTTCCTCCGGGTGACCTTTCACCCCACGGACAAGAGCCTAGCAGATGTAAGAGCAATGCCTTCTGTCTGTCTGCACCCCCCCCCCCCCCCCCC
>JAFFST010045510.1:90882-114245 GCA_022414735.1 Noturus placidus
TTTTTTTTTTCATTGTAGCATACTGTATGTATTTTCAGGACATTCACCAGTACTTGATGTGAATTCCCACTTTAATAGTGATTGAATCAAGTTACACAACCAGGTCCTCACAAGCAGCTCCTCATACTCATTAGAACATATCAATAATATGATTTTCTTTCTAAAAATCTGTGCCAAAGCTATTGTATTGGTATCTCCAAGAAACATCTATATTTCCATGTTTTCTTCATCCCCAGAAACGCTGTTGTCGCTTTTACTATGTCCTGTTTCCCTGTGGAATAAATACGCGGTTGCACACTTGTTTGAAATCCCCTTGTCATATAATTCGAAGAGAAAAGCCAAAACGTAAACACGACAAATATCAGTTGACCTGCACATGTCATGTGATGTGTAATGGATGTTGTAGCTGAGAACTTGGCTATCCAGAGTGACCTATGTTTATCTTATTTATGCAGCTGGGCGATCGATGGTTGGGGGCCTTTCACAGGGGTCCAATGGTGGTGCTTTGGCAGTGCTGGGGCTTGAACCCAGAGCCTTTCACTACTGAGCCACCGCTGCCCCTTGGCTTAAGGTTACACAATATTTGATATTGTATATCACTTGTTGAACGTGCTATTCTATGTATTACATATTAATTTTGTGTGCCAATAAGGGTGAAGGGTGCCAATATTTCTGGAGGACACTGTAAATGAATCTACTCGTTTTTTTTTCCCTCCAATATAGAAAATACATCCTGAAATATTTTGTATTTTTGGGTTTGGAAAGAAACTGTTTGAAATGCATTAGGCAGCTTATATGAAATATAAATGCTCGTATGGAGAAAAAGGTAAACAATGTTGTTGTTTGTGTGTGTGTGTGTGTGTGTGTGTGTGTGTGTGTGTGTGACAGTAAGTTTTGACTTTTAAGACCATCGCTGTGCATACCCAGGGGCATTTGTGCTGGCTTTCCTTTTGAGCTGCGTCTTCTGAAGTATGGAGATTTCCTCACAACGTTTTGAAGGCGTAAACGTGTTGGTGTCGTTCTCCACCCCGGGTGGAAACACTCGACACCCCTGAGCTTTCACGCCGGGATTCCAGCACTTCTCTGGCCTACTTTTCAACAAAGCACAGCTAAATGTGTAATGATGCGAGGAGCGAGGAGAACCGCTGTTATTATCTGCATACTCAGTTTGTTTGACTTTCTTTCGCTTTCTGTTTTATTCTCACTCCCCTTAATATGAAGTGAACGCTGATCATGTAACGGGCTTCAGAGTCAATGTTTGGATTGTTTTTATTCTAACGAATGAGGTGAATATGCATGCACTAATAGGAAAAACTGTACATGTGCTCATTCCTGATGGTTGGCTAGATGGTTCCACATTGGCTAGATGGTTAGCACGTTCAACTCAAACCTCCAGGGTCGGGGGTTTGATGCACATATCACACCTCCAGGTGGGGATTCGATTCCTGCTGCTACCCTGTGTGTGTGTGGAGTTTGCATGTTCCTCATGTGCTGCAGGGCGTTTCCTCCGGGTTCTCCGGTTTCCTCCCCCAGTCCAAAGACATGCATGGTAGGCTGATTGGCGTGTCTAAAGTGTCCGTAGTGTATGTGATTGTGCCTGGTGATGGACTGTCCAGGGTGTATCCCACCGTGTGCCCGATGTTCTCTGGGATAGGCTCCAGGTTCCCCCATGACTCTGAAAGATACACTGTATAATTTATAATTTAATTTTATCAATTTGTATAGCGCTTTTTTTTACAATGGTACATTGTCTCAAAGCAGCTTTACAGAAATATCATGTTGACATTTACAAGTGACTTACTAATGAGAGCACATTCACACATCAATGGTAGCAGAGCTGCCATGCAAGATGCTAGCTTGCCATCGGGGGCAACTTAGGGTTCAGTGTCTTGCCCAAGGACACTTCGGCATGGGATCACCCGGGCCGGGATTCGAACCACCAACCCTACGATTAGTGGATTAGTGGACAACCCGCTCTACCGACTGAGCCACAGCCGCCCTGTGTATAGAAAATGGATGGATGGATCTTCTTCCTGTAGCTTCAGATTTCTCTTCTAACCCTAACCTTAACCCTAGGGGCTTCAGTTCCTCTACTAACCCTAATTCTAGGGGCTTCAGATTCCTCTTCTAACCCTAACCCTAGGGGCTTCAGTTCCTCTTCTAACCCTAAAACTAACCCTAGGGGCTTCAGTTCCTCTACCAACCCTAACCCTAGGGGCTTCAGATTCCTCTTCTAACCCTAACCCTTGGGGTTTCAGATTCCTCTTCTAACCCTAACCCTAACCCTAGGGGCTTCAGTTCCTCTTCTAAACCTAAAACTAACCCTAGGGGCTTCAGTTCCTCTACTAACCCTAACCCTAGGGGCTTCCGATTCCTCTTCTAACCCTAAAACTAACCCTAGGGGTTTCAGATTCCTCTTCTAACCCTAACCCCAGGGGCTTCCGATTCCTCTACTAACCCTAACCCTAGGGTCTTCCGATTCCTCTACTAACCCTAACCCTAGGGGCTTCCGATTCCTCTACTAACCCTAACCCTAGGGGCTTCAGATTCCTCTTCTAACCCTAAAACTAACCCTAGGGGCTTCCGATTCCTTTACTAACCCTAACCCTACGGGCTACAGATTCCTCTACTAACCCTAACCCTAGGGGCTTCAGATTCCTTTTCTAACCCTAACCCTAGGGGCTTCAGTTCCTCTTCTAACCCTAAAACTAACCCTAGGGGCTTCAGTTCCTCTACTAACCCTAACCCTATGGGCTTCCTATTCCTCTACTTACCCTAACCCTAGGGGCTTCGGATTCCTCTTCTAACCCTAACCCTAACCCTAGGGATTTCAGATTCCTCTTCTAACCCTAACCCCAGGGGCTTCCGATTCCTCTACTAACCCTAACCCTAAGGGCTTCCGATTCCTCTACTAACCCTAACCCTAGGGGCTTCCGATTCCTCTACTAACCCTAACCCTAGGGGCTTCAAATTCCTTTTCTAACCCTAACACTAGGGGCTTCAGATTCCTCTTCTAACCCTAACCCTAGGGGCTTCAGATTCCTCTACTAACCCTAACCCTAACCCTAGGGGTTTCAGATTCCTCTTCTAACCCTAACCCTAGGGGCTTCAGATTCCTCTTCATGTCTGCCTGGAGTGGAACCTGATGTGGCCTTCTGCTGTAAACAGCTGTTAAGGGTGGTTGTTTGAGTTAGCATAGACTTCACTGTTAGCTCCTACTCATAACTGCAGAAGCAGCACTGCTCACACACTCATCTGACGTATAATTTCTGAGGACCTGCACAAGTGACACTCCAAATGACCGCAGGATACATGCGGCAGCCATTGTGTGTACACATGTACGTTTTTTTTTTTACCGCTACATTTGTTAAACTGGATCCTTTACCAACATGATCGTTACAGAAAGCCTTAGCAAGATCCAAAAGTAAATAAAAAAAACTTTAGAAACAGATTCGAACCGAAGCATCAGAAGTGAAGACCAGTGCTGTCCGTCATTACGCAGTAACCTCGTATATGATTATTAACCTTAATAAGCAAACGTTTTAATGCACCATTGTTTCATTCGCAGGAGAAAAAAAAATGTTATTTGTTTTGTGGTCTGAAGCGTCGCATGATTTGACTCACTGCTGTAAACAGGGCATGCTGGGAGAATACTCTATGTGCTTTTTTTTCCCATGAGTGACCTTTGATGAAGGCTAAGACTCTGCATGACACACACACACACACACACACACACACACACTGACGGGAAAGACTTTGTGCTGTTTTCTTCTGTTATTCCACACGTTTCCTTCTGAAGCACTAAAAAGAGGAACGATATTGATTTGTTACTGTGAGAAAGTATGTGCACCCCCTACGTGTTGGTGTTTAAACACAAAGGAGAGACGGTTTAAACGTCTGACATTTTGCACACAGCCATGACGAAGCTCAAAGGGAAAGAGGAATGGGATACTGACCCTGTCCCTGATTGGGTTTCAGTTATGCATTTTATTTTATTTTTATTTTATTGTAGGATCTTCAGGTTCTGGATGTCCACTACAAAATTTTCTTGTTAAGAAATGATTTTGAGAGTTAATCTTCACATTAGGAGCTCAGGTAAAGTCTTGGGTCATGCAGCGGTGTTGGAAAACAAGTGAAACTGTTTTTTTTTTTGTTTTTTTCCCCCAATCTTATTAACACATATTATATAACACATATCTTAGTAACACATATTCGGAGTCAGCTTACACACATTCTTAAGATGATTTTCTGGGCTCTCCTTACAGGGTAAATTGTCTGCACTTATATAGCACTTTTATCCAAAGCACTTTACACTGTGTCTCATTCACCCATTCACACACTCACACACTGATGGGAGCAGAGCTGACATGCAAGGCGCTAACTTGCCATCAGGAGCAACTTAGGGTTCAGTGTCTTACCCAAGGACACTTCGGCATGTGGAGTCATCCGGGCCAGGAATCAAACCACCAACCCTACGATTAGTGGACAACCCGCTCTACCACCTGATCCACATCCACTGCAGGTTACGCATTAGTGCACCATTCGTGTGTACTTCCCTCCAGAATGCTGCCAGATTTTCTTCCCAATGACTGTCTGAGATTTTCAATATCTTCTCTCTTGTTTTGTTTTATTTTTCCTTCGCTGTCAAACATAACATGCTGTAACATAAAAGAAAGAGCCAATTATATAATGAAGTGTCCTAAACAAGTGAACTCTGACACGGTGTGCTAAGAGTGAGAAAGCGATGAGACTCTGAATCTATTCGACATCTGGAAGTAAATGGTAAATGGCACACTTACAGTATATAGCGCTTTTATCCAAAGCGCTTTACACTGTGTATCACACACCAATAGGAGCAGAGCTGCCATGCAAGGCGCTAACTTGCCATCAGGGGCGATGTGGGGTTCAGTGTCTTGCCCAAGGTCACTTCGGCATGTGGAGTCATGTGGGCCGGGAATCAAACCTCCAACCCTACGATTAGTGGACAACCCGCTCTATCGACTGATCCACAGCCGCCAAGTAACCCAAACGCTGTGTGTGATTTGGGTTGCTGTGGGTTTAATTTATCTATTGTTTTTATTTGTTTATTTATTTATTTATTTTATTTTTTTTTTTGTGGTAGATGTGATCTGCTAAACTGACCCAAAGGACAGACCTGTAGTACTGCAGAAACAAAAAATGCTGGATCAATGTAATTGTCACGCTAACGCCAGAAATGACATTGCACTACGATTCCCAGAATCCATCACTGCAGACTAACATGGCCGGCCCGGACTACGATCCCCAGCACACATACTCACTATAACGTCTAAACATGCACACCTGAACATAATTACCTCGCACACACACATAAATAAAGCACACACACACACACACACACACACACACACACACACACACACACACACACACACACACGTGTTGGACTGGAAGGATTTCAGTTGTTATTGAGCCGTGTTTATATTACATCATGCATTGTATTCTTGTTTTAGCTCCTGCTTTATTATATATATTTTTTCACTCCAAATCTGTATGATGATCACCTGACCTTCTGCCTTTACATAAAGATCTGGATTTGTTTTACCTGTCAGCTTAATAAAGTCATTATCTGCTACTACATTGCTCATCTCTGCTGCCTGATAGTAACACACAAAATGTTTTGAACTGCTTATTTATGTAATAATCCAGTCCTTTATTAAGCACCGTATCAATGATCTCCACGCTTGAGGGATTTATTGTGTGTGTGTGTGATGAATGTGATGGTTTTTTTTTTTCTTCTTCTCTTTTTCTAACGAATGAGAGTATCATGGGGATCTTTTCATCCCCACGTACCCCGTCGTCGTTTTCAATTCATGTAATTATGTGTAGTATGAATCCAAACCGAACGTAGCCGACGTAACAGAACGATGGATTTCGCTCTGACTCAGATTCAACACATGGAAAGATAGGTGTGAATATATCGGCGTGTTTTACCACAGAACTTATCCGACGACGCCTTACTTGGTGATGCAGGAAACATCGCAATCTGAGTCAGTATTACTGTGGGTTGGTTCCTGCTTTGGAGTCGTCCAAATGCAACCACACACACACACACACACACACACACACACACACACACACGAAGAGTTTTTTCTATGTTTGGCTATCTGTGTAAAGGGATGAGGGAAAAACTTGCACAGCAGAGGCGAATGCTTAGGGGGGTAGAGTTACTTTATGTGACTGATGAGAAAACACACACACACACACACACACAGATGCATCTCCATCAAAGTGTTGCCGGTCTCAAATTCATCTCCCCGCCTCGAGTGAACTCTTATCTCCCGAGAGTTGGGTGAGTCTCCTGGCGCTGTTTTTCCCGACTCTGCGACGGCTTGACAGCTGATTTCAAAGACTCCAAATCCCCCAGAATGCACCAGGCTGGCACTTTGAGTGGGCACGAAGCATCTGCACCCAGCCAACCAGCCAAACACACACACACACACCACAGCCTAGGGAGACAGATACAGAGACCGAGAGAAAGGGAAGGTTAGAGAGATTCTGTCAGCGCTGGAAGGGTTGAAGGGGTGATGGTTGGGTGCGGTGTGTGGGTGTGACGCATCCAGTCCTTCTGACAGCTCGGTTGCCGTAGGGACAAGGGGACAGAGGGTAGGGGTGGAGTGTGCCCCAATTTAACGCCCCCATAAAACCGCACACACACACACACACACACACACACTACACTACACTCAAGGGAAACTCCCACACATGCTCACATCAGAACTGCAACAGCAATTGGAAGAAAGACACAGAGAGGAAAAGAGTACAAAGACAGAGAGAACAAGTGCAACACGGACAAAGTCATTCTCTCTCGGTTCATCGGTGAGTCAGAATCAAATGTGTTTGAAGATCTGAGAGCACTTAGTACTCGTGGGATGTGCGATTTAGGTCTAGGCCTTTATCTCTAGACCTGTTCATCATATATTATATAAGAAAGGACACCCAGTGGAGACGGTCGTCTTCGCTAATTCATTCATTCGTCTTCAGTAAGCGCTTTTTCCTTAAAAGGATCCCAGGAATGCTGGGCGTGAGTTTGGGATACACCATGTTTGGGATCCCAGTCTATTGTAGATCACTATTCCTACACTCAATTACCACTAGGTGCAGTTTTGGGAAGTGTGAGGAGACCGGAGAATCCTGAAGGAATCCCACAAGGACAAAGGCGGAACATCTGGACCTCGACCATGGATCTCCTGACACGAAATCCAATACGCAGAGTATATCACTGCAGATATCGGCGACTTATGTTGTTTATTTGCGTGGGGAATCATTTAAATGAGTCGTTTAGTGAAGTGTTGATGCCCATCACTGTATGGTCTGTGTAGGGAACAAGAACATAAACTTCGCAAAAAAAGCAATGTCTCTTTTTCAGAAGACGGTTTTCTAAAGATAGTTTTTTTAAAAATCCAAAAAAGCTTTACAGATCTTTATTGGAAAGGGTTTAAAAAATGTTTAAACAACAAATCATATACAATTATTGCACACGCACCTGTGGAACAGTCCTTAAGACACGAAGAGTATACAGGCAGAAGGTGATTACGGTTACAATAAGTTCGGACACTAAAGAGACCTTTCTACTGACTCTGAAAAAACACCAGAATAAAGATGTCCAGGGTTCCTGCTCACCTGCGTGATCATGCCATAGACCTGCTGCAGGGAGGTATGTCCAGAGCATTAAACTGCAATGTCTGTAATGTAAGACACCTGAGACGGTGATACAGGGAGACAGGAAGGACATCTGATCGAAACATGTGTCCCTCCAGATGTGATCGAGAACTTGCAAATGCCTTGGTGGAAGAGTGAGTGAACATCTCACAGCAAGAACTGCCCAATCCGGTACAGTCCATGAGGATGAGATGTACTGTAGTACTTAAAGCAGCTGGAGAACACCACATACTGACTGTTCCTTCTGATATCAACCTCCACTTTATTCAGGGGCCTCATTACTCCATTTCTGTTCCTCAAACATCTGTGAAACGTCTTTCCTGGAAATAAAATCAGTTGAATTTGAGAGGACAGTTCTTTTTTTTATTATTTATTTATTTTATTTATTTTATTTTTTTTGCTGAGCGTATTATGACAGGATAAATCACGTGACTCCAAGCCATTCGGTCTGTCCTCAGAGACCACCGGTCAGTTTTAAGGTCATCAGTTCCTCAGAGGGATCTAGACGGGCGTGGAGATGGAGATGGGGGTGTTGGATTAATACGGTTATTAAAGACGAGATGAAAACATTGAAAACTCAAGCCTTGGGGAGAGAGAGAGAGAGAGAGAGAGAGAGAGAGAGAGAGAGAGAGAGAGAAAGGGCAGGGCTCAGGCTGATAGAATGACCTAAGATCCAGGCCCATCAGCCAATGCAGTGAGTCACTGTGTTTCAAATGATGGAAAGAGGCTAGAGTATATTTTCCCATTATGTTTCTGTTATGTCCCGGTGTTATGTACTAGCGACTACATCTAAATGTTCCGACGGTGAAAAATGGAGCTAGGGTCCGTGTGACATTTTCCTAACAGCAGTCAATGAGCAGGCTATAACTCTTTCTTCTCTTCCCATAGCGGCAGTGATTAAAGCCTTTAACTTTAATATTTTATCCAGAGACGCTCCAAGGACAGGACACTTAGCATGGATTCGGATATGAAGGGGATTCTAATTTACACAAGGCCACTCCCTCAAGCCGCATGTAGTCAACGAGCCAAAACAAAGAAGACTCCTTTAACGTCTGATGTTTGCTTCTTAAGTTTTCCACTGGAGCTGAGCAGTAAGGAATGGATTTCTTCCATGAATACACACCAGACATGAATAATGTCGGACTGGCCAAAAGAAAGAAAGAAAGAATGACACTGTGTGTGTGTGTGTGTGTGTGTGTGTGTGTGGGCGGGGGCTTGGGAGGGGGTTACTTGCCAGATTACATTTACATTTATTCATTTAGCAGACGCTTTTATCCAAAGCATCTTACAAATGAGACACACTCACACACCAATGGTAGCAGAGCTGCAAGCAAGGTGCTAGCTTGCCATCGGGGGCAACTTAGGGTTCAGTGTCTTGCCCAAGGACACTTCGGCATGGGATCACCCGGGCCGGGATTCGAACCACCAACCCTACGATTAGTGGATTAGTGGACAACCCGCTCTACCGACTGAGCCACAGCCGCTCGGGTTAGAATTTTAGATGAACTTTAATAATAAGACTATAATAATAATCCGACTAATCTGTAGCATGTCTCTGAAAATGAAATTCCTAATAGACTCGTTTAGCTAGGTTGTGATCGCTATCATGAGAGAGAGAGAGAGAGAGAGAGAGAGAGAGAGAGAATAAATCTTTATAGCTGTAGAAGCTTCTCAGATGTTCCACAACATTAAAAGTACCAGCTAATCCACGTTGACTTGTAGAGCAGATGTGCTATAAAACCGAAGGCTAATAAGAAATAGATTAAACCGGTGCTGTTATTTAATAACGAATACTGGTATGGTGAGGTTTTCTGTTAGGAGATGTTTATTGAACGCTGATGGAAGGAGTCTCCAGGGTCCGTAACTTGAGGTTGTGACAGTGACTCCTCTTCATCACACGACTCCATTGTGGATTATTTCCTAGAACAGAATGGGTTCTACGAGTGTTTTATTCCTTCCACACATCACTTCATTTGACCTCACTCTGAGAAAGAGGAAAAGTTCAACTCTTAAGTTTCTTCACGGAAAGTCCTCATTTAGCCTTGAGCCTCTGGTTCGTCCAGAGGAACTGAGGTTTCTATCATGGCTGCTGTCGCCTCAGGCTAGCTTTGAGGAGCCTCGAGGTCCCAGAACACGCAAAGAGCTTTCTGGTGCTCTGCCTGCTCATGGACTCAGACAAATCAAGACTGATTGATCCAACCATTTCTAACAACAACAAAGTCTCAGGGATTGGAATGAGGAATCAAATGTCGGAGAAAGCGAAAGAAGTCTCCAACCTTAGTCATTCTCCTTCGTTCTTTTGTGTTTTCTTTCATTCTCTTTTCTCTAAGTGTGCCGTGTGCCGTCACTCTCGCTCCTCGCACCAATTTAATTGGTGTCAGAATCAAAAGAAGTATACGGAACGAGACGCGGAGAGGGACGGGCCCCGGACGACTCCTTCGTCTGATCTGAACACTTGTAATTGTGTTGGACTTTTAGTGGAGAGTTTTGAAGAGACAGCCTTAGTTTAATTACTTCTGTCAAAGTGTCGAGGACCTTCCCGAGTGTACGAGTCACTCTCTCATCTCATTTTTCTGCCTTTCTCGCTTTCTGTTTCTCTGTCTTATTCTCTCCCCCACATGTTCATTTCATTCCACGCATTATTCCGTATCCTGCGGCTTATGATTTGCCTCATTTGAGGTGTGGATTTGCACACATCTGTGCCACCGACTACCCATCCTTCATCCACACACACACACACACACACCATCCCACCCCCACCATCGTTCTCTCTCATCAAGACACGGTTCGGTGAAATACGCTGTTGTTTTTCCAACTTATTCCTCAAATAAGGATGAAAAATATTATGAAGCCCCCCCTTTCCTCCCCTCATCAAACACACTTGAGTTTTGAGGAGCTCTTTATTATTCAAATTTTCATCTCTGCATTAATGACTAAATCAAAGCAAAAAGGATCTTGAGGGCTCACTATTGAATAACGTTCCTACGTTCTTTTCAGCATTTTTTTTTTCCAAAGAAAAGTTTTAACTGTGAATGAATACAAATGATGTTCTTCAGTTTGTTAGAAATGGCCGCTTTAGTGCCGGCTGAAGCTTCTTGGGGCCGTAAAGTGACGTTCTATCTGTTCATCCATCGTCATACTATTATCCATCCATCCATCCATCCATCCAGTGTCCTACTATTATCCATCCATCTATCCATCCATCTATCCATCCATCCAGTGTCCACCTATTATCCATCCATCCAGTGTCCACCTATTATAAATCCATCCATCCATCCATCATCCATCTATCCATCCATCTAGTGTCCACCTATTATCCATCCATCCATCCATCCATCCATCCATCCATCCATCCATCCATCCATCCATTCATACAGTGTCCACTTATTATCCATCCATCCATCCATCCATGCAGTGTCCACCTATTATCCATCCATCCATCCATCCATACAGTGTCCACCTATTATCCATCCACCCATCCATCCATCCAATTCAATTCAATTCAATTTTATTTGTATAGCGCTTTTTACAATAGACATTGTCTCAAAGCAGCTTTACAGGAATATAAACACAGTAAAAGTGAGAAATTATCCCAACTGAGCAAGACACTGAGTGGAGACAATGGCAAGGAAAAACTCCCTAAGATGTTTAAGAGGAAGAAACCTTGAGAGGAACCAGACTCAGAAGGGAACCCATCCTCATCTGGGTCACAACAGATATTCTTAAAGAGACAATTATTGGTTTAAATGTAATCTGTTTGGCTTAGAAGAAGCCTTTGTCCCAGCAGTCTGGATTTGGAGTAGATGAGAGCTCCATCCAGAAGTAGGACCTCCGAGACCGATCATGCAGGTCCGGAGAGCAGAAAGGACCAGGATCGCCAACATCTCCATCAACTCCATCCATCCATCCATACAGTGTCCACCTATTATCCATCCATCCTTCCATCCATCCATCCCTCCAGTGTCCACTTATTATCCATCCATCCATCCATCCATTCATCCATCCATCCAGTATCCACCTATTATCCACCCATCCACCCTTCCAGTTACCCATTCATCCATACACCCATCCATCAATCCATCCATCCATCATTCATTCATTCATTCATTCATTCATTTATTCATTCATTCCTTCCTTCCTTCTACTCTAGTTAATTTGTTGTATATGCATGCATCCAATTTTCACCCTATATCCACCAATCTATCAGACATCCACACAATGTTCATCCAAATGTTTATCATTAATTTATTCATTAATTTCATTCATTCAAAAATCCATCCATCCATTTAGTGTTTATCCATTTCCCATTAACTGTCATTCATCCATCCTACCAGACATCAATCTATTATTCATTCATGACACATCAATTCATCCATTATCCATCCATCCATCCATCCAGCCCCCAAGCATTGTTCATCAATCACTTATTAATCCATTCATCCATCCCTCCCTCCATCCATCCATCCATCCATCCCTCCATCTATTATGTGTATACATCCATCAGTAAATAAAAATATATTACATGAATTTAGTCAAACATCCATCCAGTGTTTATCAATTATACATACCTTTTATTTCCCATCCATCCATCCATCCATCCATCCATCCATCCATCCATCCATCCATCCATCCATCCATCCATCCCCTGACCATCGGTCTATAATGCATTAATTCATCCATTATCTTTCAATTCATCCATTATCCATCCATCCATTCATCCAGTGTTCATCTATTATACATCCATTCTTCCAGCTACCCTTTCATCCATCCACCCATCCATCCACCCATCCATCCACCCATCCATCCACCCACCCATCCATCCAGCCATCCATCCACCCATCCATCCACCCATCCATCCACCCACCCATCCATCCAGCCATCCATCCACCCATCCATCCATCCATCCATCCATCCAGGCAGCATTTATTCATTAATTACTCACTTTATTAAGGCAAACAACAAATAATTGTAGCTGTAACAGTCAAAAACAAAGTAGAATTTAAATAAATATCTTCTCTTATATCTTCTATGAAGATGAAATAAATACAACATGTAACATAAAATGTTACATCATGTGTGCAATGTAAAAGGCAAACTTTAAGGTAGATCAACATCTCATTATAGCGCAGAACGGGAGTCCTGGTGCTCTGGTTTGTGCTCAGCCAGTTAGCATAGTTAGCCTAGCCTCGTATAAAATTTCCACTTTAACACTTACTTCCAGATAACACCGTGCTGAGGTCCGCATACATGAAGCGCACCTCATGCATACCTCCAATTTCCACCCATTATCCTCCCATCCATCATACAGCCATCCACACTTCATCCATCTATTTATCATTCTCCTTTCATCCATCCATCCATACATCCATCCAGTGCTCATCCATTTTCCATTAACTAACATTCATCCATCCTACCAGACATTTATCTATTAATCTATTATTCATTCATTACACATCAATTCATCCATTATCCCTCCGTCCATCCATGTCTTCTTGCCTTCCATATTATATATATATATATATATATATATTTTTTTTTTTTTCAACAGGGATTGGCACACTTCCTAAGCTTACATAATAAACTCTACAGCTAGGAGCAATAGACAAGTAAGACTCTATAAATACTTTATAAGTTTTTGGACAGTCAGCAAAACATCCAGCTCTTTAGACATGTTTAAGTCCTCAAATGAGTTCAGCTACATTATAAATAACTATACAGTCCACGACATCATTATCAGTGGAGATGGTGGATCAGGGCAGCGGGGCGTCTCAACGCAACTTACTCACAGATGCTAATGGATCTGCGTTCGCTCTTTAGAAACAGACATGATGTTTAGACCCTGGTGATACGAATGTGCGTGTGTGTGTAATGTACTGAAACTGATCATCATTATGGTTTCATGCTGAATTTATAATCACGAGAACATTCGAAATAATGTGTTACAAATCGCCACAAACAACTTCTCTTCTCTCTTCCTTCATTACACACACACACACACACACACACACACACACACACACACGCACACTCGCACAATACTCCTGAGTGTCTCATTTATTCTCTCAGCTTATAAAGGGTTCCTAGAAATGTGTGTTAGCGAACTAGCCTGATGGGAAGGCTAATTTTATACCTGTGTGAAAGGCTTTGGAAAGTGGATCAAAAAATAAAGATATAATGCACTCTGAAAAAAAAAGAAGAAGAAAAAAAAAAAAACAAACAAAACAAGAAGACGATGGTTGAGTTTCTGTCTCTCTCCAATACAGACACAGATATACTATATGTGGAGAAGACCATGAGGTATCAGGGAAAATCAAAAGGGGTCTCTAATGTATCCATCCATCCATACATTCATGCTATGTTCAACACACATTCAGCCAGCAGTCGGTCCACTTTTCCATCCAGAATATCCAATAATCGTCATAACAATCTATGCATCCATCTATCTACTCATCCATCCACCTATTATCCATCCACTCTACTCCATTCTTCTATCCATGTGGAAACCCATTCATCCAACCATCAATTTACAGCATCAACCCTTCCTTAATCCGTCCACTATACTTTAAATGGATTCCTCCAATCCATGAATCCATCCACTCACCCTTCCATCAATCTGTCCATTTATCCATCTATCTAGAAACCCATCCATCCATTCATCAATTTATCCACAAGCCATACACACATTAATCTATCATCCATCCATCCATCTATTAATTTACCTATCAATCCTTCTTCCATGGATAGCCAGCAATCTATCCATCCATAGACACATCAAATAAATCTGTCCATATCCATCAACGCTTATATAGATACATTTACATTTACATTTATTCATTTAGCAGACGCTTTTATCCAAAGCGACTTACAAATGAGACACACTCACACACCAATGGTAGCAGAGCTGCATGCAAGGTGCTAGCTTGCCATCGGGGGCAACTTAGGGTTCAGTGTCTTGCCCAAGGACACTTCGGCATGGGATCACCCGGGCCGGGATTCGAACCACCAACCCTACGATTAGTGGATTAGTGGACAACCCGCTCTACCGACTGAGCCACAGCCGCCCAGTATACAGATACAGTATATGTATATTCGATTGATCCCTCCATACAGTATATCCATCCAGCCAGTGATCAGTACATGATTCTATTATCCACATGGTAATGTAGTATTTTCAATCCATCCATTAGGCCATCTGATTATTATGCACTCATCACCTTTTAATTATCCATTATCCATTCATACATACATGTATACAGTATCTCACAAAAGTAAGTACACTCCTCACATGTTTGTAAATATGTGATGATATTTTTTCATGTACAACACTGAAGAAATGACACTGTGCTACAATGTAAAGTAGTGAGTGTACAGCTTGTATAACAGTGTAAATTTACTGTCCCCTCAAAATAACTCAACACACACACATTAATGTCTAAATCACTGGCAACAAAAGTGAGTACACCCCTAAGTGAAAATGTCCACATTGGGCCCAAAGTGTCAATATTTTGTGTGGGTACCATTATTTCCCAGCACTGCCTTAACCCTCTTGGCCATGGAGTTCACCAGAGCTTCACAGGTTGCCACTGGAGTCCTCTTCCACTCCTCCATGATGACATCACGGAGCTGGTGGGTGTTGGAGACCTTGTGCTCCTCCACCTTCCGTTTGAGGAAGCCCACAGATGCTCAATAGGGTTTAGGTCTGGAGACATGCTTGGCCAGTCCATCACCTTCACCCTCAGCTTCTTTAGCAAGGCAGTAGTGGTCTTGGAGATGTGTTTGGGGTCGTTATCATGCTGGAATACTGCATACGGATCATGCTCTCCTTCAGTATGTCACAGTACATGTTGGCATTCATGGTTCCCTCAATGAACTGTAGCTCCTCAGTGCCGGTAAAGGTTACCAAAGATGACAATATTAATGGAGGGCACTGAATATCCATGCATCCATCCATCTATCCATTCAATCAATTACTTTTTTTTCTATCAATGCAGATGTCTACCTCTTCACACACACACACTCTTTCAATATACACTGGGATACCCGGGATGTCCATTAAAAACTGCAATAAAATAGCCAGGCTGTTTACTTATACAGTAAGTGCACTTAATAAAACTCTTATTTTTAAGGTATTTCAAAGTTTATGCACATTAAAGCAACAAACATGTCCGCTGCAACGTTATAGTCCGCTATAATGAAAGCACTGAAAGCACAGTCCGTGAACGTTGGGTCATCCAGTTACTTAAAAAGCTTTTATTTCTTTGTTTTTTTTTTTTTTTTTTTTTTTGGACAGACATTTTAATGAAAACTTCTTCAAGGTTTCCAGAGCCAATATAAAAGATATGTTATGCATCTGTTTAATGGACCACATTGCATTGTAAGTGAATTTCTCCCAGGAAATTGAATTGCATACCTTTCAATGTATTTTTAAGAGGGATCATTCTGTTTTGATGTTGATTATCCATCAGCCATCTACACGCTATTACACTTTTCTTGATGGGTTTGCGGAAAAAAAAAAAGGTTTAAGATATTAAGTGATTTGGAGTGGACCTTAATTCCATTTCTACTCTACGTAGACGTCGACGTTCACATGAAAAGACGCCTTAATATGCCTACAACGTATTCCTGGAATGAAAATAATCAGATAATACATCTTAAACATTCGACTCAAGACAAGAAGTTCGATAAAATGCCTGACGATCGGAGGAATTGAAGGTTTTCTGAAGTAAAGCAGAACTCGCTAGTCTCCTAGTCCCAGAAACTACAGAAGTCCTATTGGATCCAAGCTAACTAATATAGCTAGGACTTAATGCATTTAAAAACGATAAGCCTAGTTGCATAAACACACTGTAATGATTGGCTATGATGATGTCATGTAGGGTCAAGGATGACGCGTCGTCACCGCCCCTTGACCCTACATGACATCATCATAGACGATCATTACAACACCTGTGCAATTTTTTGACGTCCATTAAACAGAACTGATTTAAACGATCCATGTGAGTCGATGCGAGCTGAGCGTAGAGTCGGTGAACCACGAGGAAGGCAAGGCGGGGCTGGGCGTAGCAGGAAGTGAGCCGAGAGTGAGCAGGCAGGCAGTGTGAGCGATGAACCTGAAACACGGGGAGAAACCCATGCTCCTGGACGTATTTAACAGTATCGATGCATCTCTATAGTTTATGTATAGTTAATGTATAACCATTGTGGTGTCTTGTTTAAACTATTGGCATGTACCAAGTGAACTTCTGCTATTTCTGACCCTGCTGTGACCTTTATGGATCTTCAGTTCCCCTTTCCCATCTCTCTTCTCAACCTCTTCTTGTATTACCGTAGTTGAGAACTTTAGTGCTAGACTTATTGAACGCATCATTACGTCCAAGACGGCCTCAGGCAAAGTCAAACCCTTGTGGAGCTAAAACACTCCGCCAATTTTAAAGCTAAAAAGAGCCTCAGAAGCGTCGAAACGTCGAAAACAACACTATAACATTTATTTGTCAAAAAAAAATAAAAATATGAATAATAAAATAAACGCACTTTGAAAGGTTGATTTGATTGACAGGTATATGTAAGCTAAAATGCCTTTGTTCAACACTCGACATCTCGCCCAATTTCTTCTCAGCTGACAGGTGTAAGGACTTTGCAACATGCTTCTGCTCTAAAATGACTGTCATTAGGGACAACAGGGAGCAATCACTTCCGCAGATTTGTTATGCTGCCTGGTGATAAAAGGGCGATGTTCAATTATTTATTTATTTTTTTTCTCAGCAAATGATTTCAAAAAGTCTTAAAATCTTCATGCTGTCTCTTGCCACTCTACTTTCCACGTTTTTTAAAGCAGACGGCCCAGGACTGAGTATTTTGGGAATTCTTGTGGTAATTCTAACATTCTATTCAAAACTCTTCACATTTTACTTATCAGAAAGTGCGCTCTAACATTCATTATATTGATAAAATAATTGAGATGGTACACACAGGGACAAATTGAAGACAACAACAACGTCAGTGCACTTTTTTCATTGATTGTACATGTCTCTGGAAGTGCACTGGTGTGACAAACAGTGTTTTCTTCAAGATTTTGGTGATGATGGCGGAGAACATTTTCTAAGACATCGCTCCAAAATCTCCCGTAGGTGCTCCATTGGGTTGAGATTTGGTGAATGTAAAGATCATAGTATATGGTTTACGTCAAACCACTGAGTGAACACTTGTGCCCTGTGGGTAGGGGCGGGGTCATGGAAAGAGACCACACCCATCAGGATAGAAATGTTTCCTCATATGTTAAAGGTGATCAGGAAGATGAACTTTGTATTGATTTGGAATGATGCTTTGCTTTATGGGGACGAGTGGATACTGCCATACTGCTAAAATAAATAAATGCACCCTGCACCCGTGGGCAGCTGTGGCTCAGTCGGTGGAGCGGGTTGTCCACTAATCCACTAATCGTAGGATTGGTGGTTCAAATCCTAACCCGGGTGATCCCATGCCGAAGTGTCCTTGGGCAAGACACTGAATCCTCAGTTGCCCCCAGTGGCATTGGACATGTGTAGGTTCAGACTGTAATGCTAGCTTTCTCAAAAAAAAAGTCATTTTGGAACACTCGAAATGACCCAAAACGTGTTTTTAAAAAATAACAGTATGGGAATAGAATAGGTCTTAAGCTGGTTCAGGACCTACTGTAAGTGGGTGTGAATACTTCATTACGCTGGATTTTATCTCACACATCCAAGTGATAATAATGACAAGACTCAATCATTGACTGTCTGTTATTGAATATACAGAGAAAATATAACGCCAACAATATCGTTTTACAAGTGTTTTAACTAACTAACAAAACAAAAAAACAAATCAGTAATGTCTTTTAACCAACACCCTCTGACTCTCAAAATATGTTCTGTCCCTAACCTTATGCTCACTTATGTGCAGTATGAAATTGACACACGCCATTGTGTTCACTGCTCTGTATTATTGCACCGAACTCTTATGCAGCCTACCCAGGAGCTATATTACTAATTTACAACACATTCAGAACGCTGCCTGCCGCATGAGAATGATGGATCACATTACGCCAGCTCTTAAATCTCTTCATCGGCTGCTCATAGCTTTTCGAATTGGTTTTAAGACTCTTTTACTAGCCATTTAATGTCTTCATGGTCTCGCCCCCTCTACTATAGCGAGATAGATGTTAGGGATGTTCCCAGTGGATCGCTCGGATCATCAAACAGCGATGTGCTGCTCTTTCCAGAAACACGACTGAAGAGGGTGGAGTCGGGTTTAAAAAATTAAACAGTAGTGAGGACAGACAGTTAAGAAATATTGGTAGGAAAATGTGCTTTAAAAATAGTAGTATTTTTTTATTTTTATGGACTTTTCAAGACTTTTATTTGAGAGAGGTTCTCATATAATTTTCGGTTCAACTGTCCTACTGACAAACCTACGTATTATTATTATTATTATTATTATTATTATTATTATTATTATTATTATTATTATTATTATCCATCCATCCATCTTCAACCGCTTACTCCTTTTCAGGGTCACGGGGGAACCTGGAGTCTATCCCAGGGAGCATCGGGCACAAGGCGGGGTACACCCTGGACAGGGTGCCAGTCCATCACAGGGCACAATCACATACACACTCACACACACATTCATACACTACGGACACTTTCGACACGCCAATCAGACTACCATGCATGTCTTTGGACTGGGGGAGGAAACCGGAGTACTCGGAGGAAACCCCGACACACGGGGAGAACATGCAAACTCCACCCACACACGGCCCTGGCAGGACTCGAACCCCGGATCCTGGAGGTGTGAGGCGGACGTGCTAACCACTAAGCCACCGTGCACCCTATTATTATTATTATTATTATTATTATTATTATTATTATTATTATTATTATTATTATTATTATTAATGAAGTAAAGGGGCTTCTACTTGTCTAAATAAATCCTTGAGTAAAACCTGACGTATAGCTCCAAATCCTTTACTCAAATAAAAGTTGAGAATATTATAAAATAATACTTTTTCACTAGATGCCTAGCATGATTTCAGATCGCACACTGAGTTTAGTTACTAATGATAAATTACGCGGCGTTTGACTAAAGGTCATCATTTCTGACCTCTGACTGGGAAAGAAACAAAGAAAACGCCGACAGTTAGCTGGCTAGCTTGTTGCTAACAAATGACTTACATAAAATTAAAAAATAAAGGCGAGTCTTCCGAGGTAAGTTCAATGCAGCATTAGTCTCTCTTTCACCGCAGAAGCAAGGAATGTCGGAACAAATGAGCTAAAATTAACTCTATTGCTAAATCGTCAAAGTGGCTAGCATGATAATAAGCAGCAAAATGCTAACACTTAGCTGTTACAGTACATTGTGTTGTACATGACAAGAGAGTCACATGACATTCCAAATGACATTCATCCCAATGTTTCACGCCTCGAGAAATAATTTATCCGCTAAAGACAAACAGAACAAGGTCTGGCACGGAAAGCTGGCTTGTGTTAGCATTTCCATGAACACATGTAAAAAAATAATAAGAGGAACGCTGTGATGCGAATCTGCACACATTCTCTGGAGGTGAGAACAATATTGCCCAATCTGACATTTTAATCCATGCAAAAAAAATCAACTGAGTGGATCGCCTCTGCTCCAACTATCTCCAACACACACACACACACACACACACACACACACACACGCACACACACAGAGCTTACAGTTTACACACAATCTGAAATGAAGATTGGGGAGAACATAACGACCCATTTGACCTCATACTTTATTATCTTCTCCATCACATCGAGCTTGTGGGAGAAAGTTGCATTCCTCAGCAGATGGACACACACACACACACACACACACACACACACACACACACACACACACACACACACACATACACTAAGATTTATAGACAATGTCAAGTGGAGACTAAATTTTGCCGACAGGTGTTTACCCTCGAGGACCACCCCATGCCTGAGAGTGTATATGTAATGTTTGTGTGTGTGTGTGTGTGTGTGTGTGTGTGTGTGTGTGTGTGTGTGTAATTACAACTGACTCTCTAATTACACATATTACATTCTCCAGACTTGATCAATTCTCTATAACGGCCATCACAAGCTGTATGCTCGCACGACGCAAATCATCAGGCAAACAGCACCTGGAATGTCTAAACATTTATAAAAATGCCTCATGTTTAACATGAACTTTTTTTTTTTTTTTTTACATGTATTTCCAAATGTTTGTGGACACCTGTCCATCACACTCGTGTGCACTGGTCGAACATCCCAGTCCAAATTTTGGCACTAGAATTAGGAGCGTGGCTGTGGGGATTTGTGTTCATTCAGCTACAAGCACGTGAGTGAGGTTAAGATCAGGTGCTGATGTTGATGTGAGGAAACTCCAGTTCCAGTTCTTCCCAAAGGTGTTCAGTTGGGTTGACGTCAGGGATCTGTGCAGGACCAGTGTGTGTACCAGTGTGTGTACCAGTGTCTGAATGATTTTATGAACCAGTGTCTGAACCAGTATCTGAACCAGTGTGCGTCCCAGTGTGTGAACCAGTGTCTGAACCAGTGTGTGTACGTGTGTGTACCAGTGTCTGAACCAGTGTGTGTACCAGTGTGTGTACCAGTGTCTAAACCAGTGTGTGTACGTGTGTGTACCAGTGTGTGTACCAGTGTCCGTCCCAGTGTGTGAACCAGTGTCTGAACCAGTGTGTGTACGAGTGTCTAAACCAGTGTGTGTACCAGTGTGTGTACCAGTGTCTGAACCAGTGTGTGTACCAGTGTGCGTCCCAGTGTGTGAACCAGTGTCTGAACCAGTGTGTGTACGATTGTCTGAACCAGTGTGTGTACCAGTGTGTGTACCAGTGTCTGAACCAGTGTGTGTACCAGTGTGTGTACCAGTGTGTGTACCAGTGTCTGAACCAGTGTGTGTACCAGTGTCTGAAGCAGTGTCGGAACCATTTTCTGAACCAGTGTCTGAACCAGTGTCTAAACCAGTGTGTGTACCAGTGTCTAAACCAGTGTGTGTACCAGTATGTGAACCAGTGTGTGTACCAGTGTGTGTACCAGTGTGTATACCAGTATCTGAACCAGTGTGTGTACCAGTGTCTAAACCAGAGTGTGTACCAGTATCTGAACCAGTGTGTGTACCAGTGTGTGTACCAGTGTCTAAACCAGTGTGTGTACCAGTATGTGAACCAGTGTGTGTACCAGTGTCTGAACCAGTGTGTGTACGAGTGTGTGTACCAGTGTCTGAACCAGTGTGTGTACCAGTATCTGAACCAGTGTGTGTACCAGTGTGTGTACCAGTGTGTGTACCAGTATCTGAACCAGTGTGTGTACCAGTATCTGAACCAGTGTGTGTACCAGTGTGTGTACCAGTGTGTATACCAGTATCTGAACCAGTGTGTGTACCAGTATCTGAACCAGTGTGTGTACCAGTATCTGAACCAGTGTGTGTACCAGTGTGTGTACCAGTGTGTATACCAGTATCTGAACCAGTGTGTGTACCAGTATCTGAACCAGTGTGTGTACCAGTGTCTGAACCAGTGTGTGTACCAGTGTGCGTCCCAGTGTGTGAACCAGTGTCTGAACCAGTGTGTGTACCAGTGTCTGAACCAGTGTGTGTACCAGTGTGTTTACCAGTGTCTGAACCAGTGTGTACCAGTGTCTGAACCAGTGTGTGTACCAGTATGTGAACCAGTGTGTGTACCAGTATCTGAACCAGTGTGTGTACCAGTGTCTAAACCAGTGTGTGTACCAGTGTGTTTACCAGTGTCTGAACCAGTGTGTGTACCAGTGTCTGAACCAGTGTGTGTACCAGTGTCTGAACCAGTGTCTGAACCAGTGTGTGTACCAGTGTCTGAAGCAGTGTCGGAACCATTTTCTGAACCAGTGTCTGAACCAGTGTCTAAACCAGAGTGTGTACCAGTATCTGAACCAGTGTGTGTACCAGTGTCTAAACCAGTGTGTGTACCAGTGTGTGTACCAGTGTGCGTCCCAGTGTGTGAACCAGTGTGTGTACCAGTGTCTAAACCAGTGTGTGTACGAGTGTGCGTCCCAGTGTGTGAGCCAGTGTCTGAACCAGTGTGTGTACCAGTGTGTGAACCAGTGTCTAAACCAGTGTGTGTACCAGTGTGTTTACCAGTGTCTGAACCAGTGTGTACCAGTGTCTGAACCAGTGTGTGTACCAGTGTGTTTACCAGTGTCTGAACCAGTGTGTGTACGAGTGTGCGTCCCAGTGTGTGAGCCAGTGTCTGAACCAGTGTGTGTACCAGTGTGTGAACCAGTGTCTAAACCAGTGTCTGAACCAGTGTGTGTACGAGTGTCTAAACCAGTGTGTGTACCAGTGTGTGTACCAGTGTCTAAACCAGTGTGTGTACCAGTGTGTGTACCAGTGTGTGTACCAGTGTGTACCAGTGTCTGAACCAGTGTTTGTACCAGTGTGTTTACCAGTGTCTGAACTAGTGTGTGTACCAGTGTCTGAACTAGTGTGTGTACCAGTGTCTGAACTAGTGTGTGTACCAGTGTGCGTCCCAGTGTGTGAGCCAGTGTCTGAACCAGTGTGTGTACCAATGTGTGTACCAGTGTCTGAACCAGTGTGTGTACGAGTGTGCGTCCCAGTGTGTGTACCAGTGTGTGTCCCAGTGTGTGAAC
>JAFFST010045511.1:14279-33546 GCA_022414735.1 Noturus placidus
GTTTGATGTTCCGAAACACTTAAGTGTGACAAACATGCAAAGGAACAGGAAATGAGGAAGGGGGCAAACACTTTTTCACACCACTGTACGTGTTTTGCCTGAATTTGATCTCTTTACGTCGTATAGGTGTATTTCCGCAACATTTCTTGGCATCCCTTGGTGTGCCCTGATAGCTCAGCAGAGGATTATTGGAGGAGAGGTTGATAGATCTGGTGCATCTGTTACGCCACTTCCAGAGTATGGCACTGCGGCACGGCATCTAATAAGACACGTGACTCTTTTGTTTTGGTTCGTGCACTTCCTGTTTCAGTATTGGTTAAGTTTGAGTATGTATTTTGATTTGCCCCAGGTGTTCATGCTTTACTCTTTTGTTTTGGTTTGTGCATTTCCTGTTTCAGTAATGGTTAAGTTTGCGTATGTATTTTGATTTGCCCCAGGTGTTCATGCTTTAGTTTAATTATGTCTGCTATATAAACCCCTCAGTTACGGCGCACTGGGTGCAGTATTATAGTTTGTATAGGTTGTACCAAACGTCTCATGTATTTTCCGTTTATGTTGCATTATGATAGTGAATGTGTTAGCATGCTAAGCGGTCTGGTTTTATGCCGTGCTCCCGTTTCAAGCCACAATACCAGTTTCTCATTGTCTTGGGGTAGACCAAGTTTCCTGTGTTTGTTTGTCTACTGTTAATAAAGACTTTGATCTGCACTTGCTTCTGCAGAAGCAGCAGGTCACAATGAGTGCCACTGAAGCAGCCGAGTTTGAGGTGTGGCGCCGTTCGTTCGAGGAACCGAAGCGACAGCTCACCAAGGAAATTGCTCAGCTCCACCGCCTTTTAAAGCCACTGCAGCAAACCGGACTACACGTCATCTACCCCCTCCCCGCTGCCGGAGAACTTCGCCGTGCAATGCGGCCATCAGAGCTACCTGAACTCCTGGATCTTCCCACTACAGAGGAGCTATACAACGCCATGAATCCAGCAGAGCCACCCGAATTCCTGGAGCTTCCCACTGCAGGTGAATTTCCCCATGGTGACTAGTCCGGAAGTGAAGGGTGGCCCAGAATTTTTTTTGGGGGGGGCAACGATGACAGCAGAGCGCCAGCCTGAGGCCTACGGGGAGGTCTCAGCCGTGGAGCTCCAGGTTAACATGGCAACCTCTGCCCCCCCGTCTCAAGTTAGCAGCCGCAGAGCTCTAGCCTGAGACCTATGGAGAAGTTAACTAACGCCAAATGTACTTTTTTTTTTTTTTTTTTTTTTTACATGTGTGTTTGATTTTAAATTGAGAGAGATATGTGTTCAAGGCAATAAACAGTGATCCTAATGCCCAGTAAAAGGAGAATGCTCGCCCCACTGAATGGGCAGAATTGGTACCATGGATTTGTGTGAGCTTCCCCAAAACTGCAGAATATTGAAGTCTGCAGGCTTTACTAAGGTCTCCTTCAATCAAGCTAAGCAAATGATTATGATGGAATAAGAGAGCGGAATAAGACAATGTTCACAAGTCACCTGTGTGGGATGGACAACAAAGAATCTGGTATTTCTAAAGGATCATGCCACCCATGCTGAAAGGCAGTTAAAGAAAAAAAAAATAATAAAAAAAATAAAATTAAAAAAAAAAACGAAAATGCATAAAAAGGCACAGGTAGGGACGGTCCATCTGCCAACACTATTTGTTTTGCTTGTAATAAACCAGGACATTTTCCTAAGGAATGCCCTGGTGAGGGTACCTCAATGTGGACACCTCCATTCTCTTTGACACATCCTCAGCTTACAGCAAAGGGATTAGTGGGAGACATGCCAGACACATTCCCAGTTTCCAAAATTGAGTCATGGCCTTATCATTTATCAAACTTTACGTATTTGGTAAGATAGTCTTTTTTCTAGTTGACATGGGGGCAACCTGTTCAGTAATCAAAAACAAATACTTCCCATCAGTATTGTTAAGTACAGATGCAGTTACCACAGTGGGAGCATCAGGATTGTGCAATATTATCTAATAGCAAATTAATAAGTACAAAACACAATTTTCAATTTTCTGATTGCTGCCCAATAAATCGGTAAAGACATTTTATCATGATTTCAACTCACCATTCCATGTGAACAAGAAGGGTTCCAGGTATCAAGTCCACAAACAATCCTCTCTATCAAGTAATGTCCAAACCATGGTTCTATTCTTGGAAACTAGTTGAAAATGTATTTTACCAAGAGATTTATTGTGTCTCAAAATTAAAAGATTGTGAATCTCTTAGTCTGGTTCAGTACACACAATCACAATCATGGGAAAGATGACAGTAAATTTGCATTTTATTTGGAAATCAAGGTGCCAGAGTCTGGAAGAAGTGTGGAGAAGCACAGAATCCAAGTTACATGAAATCCAGTGTGTTTTCTCAAGTCGCGAGTCAGTGCACCATCTACCAGGAGATTTTAGAGCACTTCTTGCTTCCATCTGCTGACAAGCTTTATGGAGATACTGATTCCCTTTTCCAGCAGGACTTGGAACCTGCCCACAGTGCCAAAACTACTAGTAACTACTAGTCCAGACTGCTGTGAATATGGCTTCTTCTGAGCCATGCAAATTTCATATAAATCAATACTGAATTCTTTCAGAATATCTGTTTTTACCCAGATGAGGATGGGTTCCCTTCTGAGTCTGGTTCCTCTCAAGGTTTCGTCCTCTTAAACATCTTGGGGAGTTTTTCCTTGCCACTGTCACCACTCAGTGGCTTGCTCAGTTGGGATAAATTCGCACCTTTAATATCTGTATACCGTGTTCATATTTCTGTAAAGCTACTTTGAGACAATGTCTATTGTAAATGGTAAATGGTAAATCACGCATTTATATAGCACTTTTATCCAAAGCACTTTACACTGTGTGTCATTCACCCATTCACACACACACTCACACACACACTCACACACCAATGGTAGCAGAGCTGACATGGAAGGTGCTAGCTTGCCATTGGGAGCAATCTAGGGTTCAGTCTCTCGCCCAAGGACACTTCGGCATGTCGCGTCATCAGGGCCGGGAATCGAACCGCACACCCTACAATTGGTGGACACCCCGCTCTATCAACTGCACCAAAGCCGCCCTGTGGTGACCCTGTAAAAGTTGTTATACAAATAAAATTGAATGGAATACATGCTGTACTTACATACCTTCAAATGTTGATGCACATGGAAATATTACTACTGCCCTTGCTCAAGTACATAAAATAACTGAACAGTTACATAACGATGAACATGGTATAGCACTTGGCCCAGTTTTTTATTGGTTGTTTGGCCCGTTCTCATCTTATATATATTTGATTGTTCCTATTGTTACTGTATTTTTGTTGATTGTCCTCTGTGGACCATGTATTATTCATTATTCATATCCTAACATTCTCATAGGAGTGTCTCCATGACACTTTGTTATGATGTTGTCACCCACATCAAGTGGTGAGTTTACAAAAGGCATGGAAATGTGTAAAATACATTAAAGAATGGTTGGAAACAATTACACTGCAATATTAGATATTAGCTCTAATAACTCATTAAATCTGAAATCATAATACTTAGTGATTCACAACAGCAAACAATAATAATAATCATTTATATTCAGCCAAAAATATTTTTTGAAATTAATTGAAAACTGTATTGACTGGTGGTTTGATTGAGCTTTTTACAACACGCAAACAAACAAACAGGGGAATTAAAGATCCTACAAAGGTACCAACAGTTCAGTTAGGCAGTTTGATGGGGGTGGGTTACAGAGAAAGAGAGGTTAAAAAAATAGACACAGTTACTGAGTCCAGATGAATAATGCATGACTGCTCTGCCAACACTGTCAAGCAAGACCATTCTTTTCTTCCTTTTTTACTCCAAACAAAACACTTTGTCAGAGTAGATAACAGCTGTCATCCTGAGCAAATAAAGTTAATGGAATAAATTTGATCTTGATATTTTTTTTCTGTCTGTTAGATAACAGAAATATCAACAAATAATAATCTTTTATTTGTCACTACAAAGACTTTCTTGTGGGACCATTGTCACATTTATCATACTGAAATTTGTTCCAGTATGCTAAAACATATATAAATATTTTTTTCATTCACACACACACACACACACACACACACACACACACACACACACACACACCCTGGTGGCAATGTCACATAGCCAATCCACCTACAAGCATGTTTATTGGAGCTAGGAGGATACCGGGGAACCCAGAGGAAAACATAGGAGAACAAGCAGAAATCTTCCCAGACAGCAATCTGAGCTCAATATTGAATCAGGTATGGCAATACTACAGTATGCCAACATGCCACCCTTATACAAAAATATGCAGTATCAAATTGCATTATTTAATACAATAATATTTTAATAGGGCTTTTTATGGTACAGTTTGGAAGTTAGGAGTTAAAGCATGTATACCTTAGCATAAGATATACATGAGCTTGTGGACCTCACGGACATATGGTTATTATTATATTAGGGTTATCCATATGGTTATTATTGCACCTAGTGATAAAAAAAAATAGGAATAGCAAACACCAAGCAAGTACCAATAGAGGCCCATTGGGGTTGGAATCATGCTGCCCCATGCTTGGGGGAGTAGTGAGGGACAGGACAGTTAATAACAGGGTTGCATGGTTGGCTAGTAAAAATCAGCTGCCGACAAGATTTTTTATAGTAAATAATCAAAATTATCTAAAAGAACAAACAAAGGCAAAGTGAAGACAGCAGAGTGACTATGATACATGTAAACATTTCTATTGTAAGATATACTACTGTACAGTATATTACAGAGATTGTCAGATGGAAACAGGGGTTATGGAGAGTTTAATATATGTACATCAGATATATGTACACATGTATCCCATGAGGAGAAAGGCTGAGGAAATGAAGAAACATGTGTCTCTATTTCCCAATGTCTGCTAATTTCAGATCATTGTGATGTACTTGGCGAAGACATTTTGCTTAAGCCTGGCAAGTCAAGTTACGTGTAAATGAAGAAGCTAGTGGCCTCAGAAAAGTAGAAGTAGGATCTGAATGGGAGTAGAATGTTCTTTATAGGCAATGCTGAACGGTGTGAAGCTTTAGGACAGGGATAGCAGCTTGTGGGGACACACATCTTGTGGGTGTCAGAAAGGTAAGAACAGTAGCTTGTAGGACTCTAAAGGCATGCAGGAGCTTGTGGTATAAAGTTGTATTTGAAGTACCCAGGCCAGCAGTCAGTGTAGCCATAACAAATGTCTCAATAAATATGTATGAAAAACATAATTAATGGAATATCTATTGCATTTTAAGGCTGACATTTGAAATTTTAAAGAACATGGCTTCACTTTACTTGTTTTCATGCAAACATCAGTACTGAAATAATTGCTAACTTTTATTCTATTGGATAAATTAGATTTTTTTTATTTTTTTAATTAGCATTCTATTACAACGTCATTACAACTCAAATATTACAACTTTGGTGCCATCTTTACAGAGTAAGAGACAGTCCATGTGGATTGTTAGTAATCTGATAGCTATCTAGATCATTGAGAAATTTAACTGATTAGGCTTTGATTATAGGAATTAATGTGTGTTTCGCCATTGCATGTAACCAACAACTTGATCTAAGCAAGACTTTCACTGGATGAGGAAAACACATTGCTAGTAACCTCAGTATTTTTACAGCTGTGTACATTTTTTAAACTGGCTCCTTATTTCTAAATCAGAATAACATTCTGATTATTATGCTCGGGTATCTTAATAAAATTAGTGCACAAACTGCAGGCATGCCATTTCACTTGCTGCCATCTCAAAATACACATTAACTGCAGGATCCGTCACTTCACTGTAGCTGTTTCTAATTTTAGAGCTGCTAATGAAGCTTAAAGAACTTTAATGAGTCTGAAATAAAAACTGAAATATGAAATCCATGTGTGGAGGGGATCAGACTGGATTAATAAAGTTTAAAATTAAAAAGTCTTTGCTTGTAAAATGTCCCCTAATAATTATGAAAGGTCAAAAAGTGGATATCTGCTATAATGGAGAAATTTAGTGCATGCATTTTGAGTCTTCATTACTTAGAGTTGCACAGATGATTTTAGCATATATGAATTTAAATTTATATTCAGGAAGGCAAATTTGTCAACTACAGAAAAGTGTATATATACACTCATTAAAAAAAAAAAAGTCCCATTATCAGGAGACCGTATAGATAATTTTGTAAAATCCAAATAAGCTTGACAGATCTTTATCTTAAAAGGGTTTAAACAATGTTGTTCATGCTTGTTCAATGAACCATAAACAATTATTGCACATGAACAGTGTCACAACACTAGATGAGGCTGGAAGTAAGTGCAGGAGAATCGTCTTTATTATTAAACAAACAAAACAAACCAAAACACGGGTAAACATGAGAAAATGGTCACTAGCAAGAGAATAATGAAGCAATGGTCCTGGCACAACACAAGGCATGAAACTAAGGGCAATATCCAACCTAAGCAGGCTTTACGCAAACACTCAGACATCAACTAACAAACCTCCCAACATGACTAAAAACAACCAAACAATAAGGCGCCCCTTGCACAGAGACCCAGGAACTTAAATAAGTGGCATAACGAGGGCTAAACATAAACACCTGGGGAAACTCATGAGTACTTCCGGCATGAATCAACATAAGGGTGTCGCATGACTGGGCAAAGTTTGTGGTGTGGCGCCATCTGCTGGCCAAGGCGTGACAGCACCCCCCTCCAAAAGGTGCTCGTCCCCGAGCACCAACAACAAACTCCCCTCCAATGGGGGGGTCCCGGGCCTCGGGCAGAATGTCCCCTTGCTGCCACAGGAACCGAGGCGGGTTTTGCCGGGCAGCAGACGGCTGGAGCAACTTCCCCCACGGGGTTGAAAGTCAAGGCGCCACCCCCGCCGGCTCAAAAACGCAGGGCACCGGCTCGGGAACGCAGGGCGCCGCATGCCGTGGCTTGGAAATGCGGGGAAACAGAGCCGCATATTCAGCGGTGCAGGATGGCATGTCGGCTTCCTGAGAGGCTATGACCTCCCCCTTGGTCTCATGCCAGTACTCTGTGGTTACCGCGTTGTCTGGAGACAGAAGGCCAGAGGTTAATGGGCTTACCTTTGACTGGAGCTCCATGCCTGAGGTCTCTCCGTATGCCTCAGGCTGGAGCTCTGCCATCTCTGTAGCGCCGGAGGCTGCCATTTTAGCCTCTGGCTGGAGCTTTGCCATCTCTGTAGTGCCGGAAGCTGCAATTTTAGCCTCTGGCTGGAGCTCCGCCATCTCTGTAGTGCCGGAGGCAGCTATGTTAGCCAACGCCTGGAGCTCCGCCGACACCCGTGCCCCCCCCAAAAAAATTTTTTTAGGCCAGCCTTTTCCTCCCGTCTGGGCTGTGTGACGAGCTCCACCTGCCATGGGGGCTTCTCCGGCAGGGGGGACGTGTTGCATGGCTCGGCGTAAACTACGGCGCTTGGCTGGGCCTGCTCTTGCTGCTGATATCTTGACACCTGGCGCCCGAGTTCCACCTTTTACTTGAGGTACTGCTCCAGGAGCGCTGTAAATAGCAGAGTTGCACCCCGCCCGGATTTCTCCATCAATTGGAGATCTGATAACTGCCTCTGTATCTGTGCTGTGACTACTTGAATACGGGTAAGATCCCATGGCTCTGATGATCCGGGCTTCTCCGCTACTTCCATTGTTGGGCGCGTTATTCTGTCACGACAGAGGAGGAGGCTGGAAGTAAGTGCAGGAGAATCGTCTTTATTATTAAACCAACAAAACAAACCAAAACACAGGTAAACATGAGAACACGGTCACTAGCAAGAAAACAATGAAGCTATGGTCCTGGCACAACACAAGGCATGAAACTAAGGGCAATATCCAAACTTAACAGGCTTTAGGCAAACACTCAGACATCAACTAACAAACCTCCAAACGTGACTAAAAACCACCAAACAATAACGCTCCCCTTGAGCAGAAACCCAGGAACTTAAATAAGTGACATAACAAGGGCTAAACATAAACACCTGGGGAAACTCATGAGTACTTCCAGCATGAAGCAACTTAAGGGGGTCACATGACCGGGAAAAGTTTGTGGTGTGGCGCCATCTGCTGGCAGAGGTGTGACAAACAGTTTACAGACAGTAGGCAATTAAGGTCACAGTTACACTAGGACATTAAAGAGACCTTTCTACTGACTTTGAAAAACACCAGAAGAAAGAGGGTGCCTGATCACTTCTGTGAACATGCAATAGGCCTTCTAAAGGGAGGCATGAGGGCCAGGGATATGGCCAGAGAAATAAACTGCAATGTCCATAAAATAATACACGTCCTTGCTTTGGCAAACCATGTGTAAACATGGGTCCACCCAGACATGATCGAGAACTTTCAAATGCCTTGGTGGAAGAGTTGGGTAACATCACACAGCAAGAAGTGACAAATATGGTGCAGTCCATGAGAATGAGATGCACTGAAGTACTTAAAGCAGTTGGTGGCCACACCAGATACTGACTGTTATGTTAAATATTGACTCTCCCTTTGTTCAGGAACTCATTATTCCATTTCAGTTCATCAAATGCATGTGAAACTTGTTCAATTATATGTCTTAGTTGTTGAATGTTTTTATGTTAATACAAATATTTAATTCAATTAAATAAAATTTGATTTGTATAGCATTTTTTACAATGGACATTGTCTCAATGCAGCTTTGCAGAAACATATAAACACGGGATACAGATTTTAAATGTGTGAATTTATACCAATTGAGCAAGCTGGTGGTGACGGTGGCAAGGAAAAACTCCCTAAGTTGTTAAGAGGAAGAAACCGTGAGAGGAATCAGACTCAGAAGGAATACCCTCATCTGGGTAACAACAGATAGTGTGAAAGTCAAAGAAAGTTCATTATGGTTTAATATAAAGTTTGTTTGGCCTTAGAAGCAATTGTAGGCCCAGCAACCACAGTGAGTGTGTCCATCTGGAATTGGAGTAGATGAGAGCTCAATCCAGAGGTAGGGCATCCGAATGGATCAGGCAGGTTCTGAGAGCAGAAAGGATCAGGATCTCTAGTATATCCATAAAATCATGTGTGGCTCGGCAAAAGATTGTGTATGGCTTAGCAAAAGAAACATGTTAATAAATTTGCTTGAAATAAAAACAGTTGGATGTGAGAGGATGTTTCTTTTTTGCTGAGTATATAAGATATTGTAATAATAAGTGATATGTAATTTTTATTCTGTGACATTTAGAACTGTAAATGATAATTATGGATGTGTGTGTATGACATTTAACTGAGTATAATTAGTAAGTGGCCAAGTATCAGTACTTCCTCTGATATAAATTATGTATAAATATGCTATTTGTCTCACACTGAATGTTTGGTTTCATTAGAGGTATTTCAAGATTTAGCTCAATAAATTTTGTGTCTTACATACCCTAAAAAAATCACGCACATATAAAATTCAAAGACTGAGAGCCAAGATAAACTGTATGTAAAAATTATTCTTGTATTTGATGAGAAAATCAGGTTGTATAGACTTAAAGATAAAATTTATGGAGAAGTAATTAGAGAATGCTGAGACATTTAATGGCTTTAAGAACTTTGTGTTTCAATACTTGAATGAATAATGGAATAAACATAAGACCCAGATAATAATGATTCAGTGAAACAAACAAAATTAGAAACATTAGAAACATTTTAGGGAAAAAAAAAGAAAAGAAAAAAAAGATAACAATTTACAATAAGGGTACATGATTGATCATGTACTAGTATCTGAATTAATATTTAGTTCAACATTAGCTAATGGTGCATGAAAGCATTGATTAATCAGGAACTAATAAAGGGCTAACCTTAACCATGACTAGAGTCATTCAATTCAATTAAATTTTATTTGTATAGCGCTTTTAACAATGGACATTGTCCATAAGCAGCTTTACAGAAATATATGAATTTAGAATATAAATTTAAAATTTACTAATTTGTCCCTAATGAGCAAGCCAGAGGCTTGGGAAAAACTCCCTGAGGTGATATGAGGAAGAAACCTTGAGAGGAACCAGACACAAATGGGAACTCATCCTCATCTGTGTGACAACGGATAGTGTAATTCTAAATAAGTCCCTTCTATATGTGTGCTAATACTACATGCTCAAATAGTGCAGTTGAGTAATCAGGACAATTCATTACAGTCCATCATAACATAACTGTTCACATAAATTGAGCCATCTTTGTGGTTGTTAAGTGGTACCATCCTCAGTAATCTCAGTTATCTTTAGGCTGCACCATGTGGGGCTATCCTCAGCAGCAGCATGTAACCTTTGATGTAACAGCATGTAGCAATTGATGAGAACTCCAACCAGAATTAGGGCATCAGGATGGATTTGGCATATCCGGAGAGCAGAAGGGGTCAGGATCATTGCTATCTCAGGAGTATGTAGTTTGACAGAAAGAGAGAGGGAGAAAGAGGGAAAGAGAGGGAGAGATTATTATGTATTCTTATTGTCCCGTAATGGATAAGGACAATGTAGTTTGCAAGAGTGAAAGCAGGGACTCTGGAAAGACTAACTATGAGAGCATAACATGAGGCATGAGGGTTCCCTGGGACATAAGGCATCAACAAACCTTAATGATCATGAAAGTGTCAACCTATTACCAAAAAGCTTAACTAAACAAATATGTTTTCACGTCAAATATGTTTTTTTGGTCTTAAACACTTAGACTGTGTCTGAGTCCTGAACTCATTGAAAGGCTGTTCCATAACTGTGGGGCTTTTTAGGAACAAAGCTATTTCCCCTGCTTTCCCCTGAAGTACTGCATCTTTTGATCAAAGTAGGTGTGGCGGATCATAAAAGACCAAAAGTTCGCTCAGGTACTGTGGTGCAGGACCATTCAGTGCTTTATAGGTCAATAGTAGTATTTATAATCAATGCAAAATTTTACATAAGATAGAGGCGATGTGGTCATATCATCTGGTTCTATTAAGGACTCTTGAAGCTACATTCTGGACTAACTGGAGCTTGTTTATGCACCTACTGGAACATTCAGACAGTACGTAATCCAACCTAGAATTGTCAATAGCATGAACTATTTTTTTTCAGCATTATGTAGTGGCATTATATTTCTTATCTTAGAAATATTTCTGAGATGAAAGAAGGCAATCCTAGTAATTTAATAGTATGTAATCAGAAAGCTTACTTCTAGCTGCATGTGGTCCTAGTATAACTACTTCTGTCTGTGTCAGAATTAAGTAAAAGGAAGTTAATAAGCATCCAGTGTCCTTTACACATTCCTCAACTTTATTAAGCTGGTGTCTGTCATCTGGCTTTGCTGAAACATAGAACTGTGTGTCATCAGCATAACAGTGGGAACTAATTCCAAGTTCATGAATAATTTGACCCAGATATAGCATACAAAAATTTAAAAAAGCATTGGGACATAAAACAGAATTTAACGATCAGTCAAATAAGACCTGAGCCAAGAGAGGCGGTTTCCTTAATTCCAAAAATATTTTCTAGTCTATCAAGTAGAATAATATGATCAGTGGTATCAAAAGCTGCACTAAGGTCAAGCAAAACATGCAAGGAAACAATCCTGATCAGAGGCCAGTAGTAGTAGTCATTTGCCACTTTCTCTGTGCTAAAAATGAGGCCAAAATCCTGGCTGATACATTTCATGAATGTTATTCCTATGTTGCTAAGAGCATAGCTGCTGTGCGACAACCTTTTCATATATCTTGGAAATAAAGGGCACATTTGATATTGGCCTATAGTTGGACAGTTGCCAGGGGTCGGAATCGGGTGTTTAAACCAGGGGTTTAATAACTGCAAATTTAAATTATTTACATACAAAGCCAGTGCTAATGGAATCATTGATTATTTTTAGAAAGGGTTTGATTACGTCTGGAATAATCTGTTTGAAGAAACATGTAGGTAAGTTATCTACTATACAAGTTAATGATTTTCATTGAAGAAATTAATGAAATTAGTATGTTCTCTCCAAGAGGAGTAAAACATTCTAATTGTTGCTCTGATATTGCTATATTATCATCTACAGAGTTCATTATAAGACTGTGTGGTTTTAAATTAGTAGTCCGAATTTTTTGTCTAATATTTTCTATTTTGCCAGTGATTTTTTTTTAATTGATGCTGCTATACAATGCTTGTGTGCAAGTTTATGTGGTGGCTTTATTCCTAGTTAATTTGCTACAGTTTTGATTAGAATCTAGGATTTTTTTTTGTTTTTTTTTAATCTTCAATTTAGGTGGAGAGATAGACTGAACAGCATTAAGCGATTTTCTATAGTTCAGAAAATGCTCCTTCCATGCTGTTTGAAATACTACAGTTTTGTTTGATGCCATTTACTTTCTGATTGTCGAGTGGTCTGTTTTAAGGTGCATGTATGTTTGGTATACCAGGGTTCTAGCTTTTTCTCTAATTATTTTTATTTTAGGTGGAGCCACCTTAACTGTTAGTTAATAGTTAACATATTAATTAACATCTACAGGTAATCTTAATTAAATTGACTCTTTAATAATGAACAAGGAGTAGCAAACCCTACTTTGCTCTGAAGGACCTGAATTATCTGAATTAAACATGCACAATTTTATTACTTTTGACATACTGTTGCATCTGCAGCTTTAGTGATGCTGGATTAGTGGTGGAACTGACTGACTTTCTCTGATCACAGTTTATTTTCTGGCAGAGGGGTGCAATCAAGTCAAAGTGTAGTGAGTGACTGAGAAATGTTAGTGCATAACGCTTATGTCAGCATGGATTATTGCATTTCAGGGTTATTTACTGTACACTGTTCCTGTGTAACAACTTTGCAAACATGCGCTAAATTACCAATATCGATCCAGTTTCGGGTGATTTTCTGTCCCCTTTTCTTCAACATACCACCCTAGCTCCATTGCATCTGAACACATGCCATAGTTCTTGGTCTTTACCTTCATTCACTTTCACACCATTCATTAAATGGGCTGGATACTATGTGTAGTACTGTGTCATCTCACGGTAAACCAGCAACTCCATTTCCCAGATTGCACCATGAACTACAAACTTGGCCGACAACTGTAACTCCCGATGGAACACACAGACACATCACCTTCTCCTGAGGACTAATCAAACACATCTGTTCTCAATTACATCACACTACTTAAGAGACTCTCTCTCTCTCTCTCTCTCTCTCTCTCTCTCTCACACACACACACACACACACACACACACAGCCATTGTGTAGTATACGCTCAGGAGACTTGTCTCTGGCGTTTACCAAGCCTTTACCCTGTGTCGTTATGCTGATTTTTTTATATTGTTATTCCCTCGACTTTGATTAATTTGGATTGTTTAAAGGATCATATGACTCTTGCCTGTCTATGGTTATTGATTTATGCCTAACCCTGTGGATTTGTCTTCTCATTAAATTGCCTTGCCTGCACTTGCTTCTGTCTCAGCCCCATTACTTGACATACTGCATGTGTAATTGATAGTTTTTAATGATTTGCCCCTGCAAAGTCATTTTGTAATGTGTTACAAAAAAAAAAAAAAAAACAACTTACAATAACATAGTTGCCCATGTGTTCTTTTGTAATAAAATATAATAATGATATAATTGTGGTTATGACCTGTCATATATCAGGAAACTCTGGAGTCCAGTTCCCATCAGCCACTGCACTGCACTGTGTCACACGACCACCTGCACCTGATTCACGCTTGGTAATGAGCACACTTGTGTGTCTACAGTATATATAGCCAATGTTTGCACTGTTTCTCTGTCTTTCTTTGTTTTAGACTTCCATATTCCATGTCACTGTGGTTTGTTTCTTGCCATAGTGTTTGGCCAAGTTGTCTTATTGTCTTGTTTTGTTGTTTAATTGTTTAATAAACGTTATATATCTGCGATTGCTTCCGAACTTATCCTTTATTCGTGATAGAACGAAAGACCTACAATCGGAAGCAGCAGATCGCCAGGATGGAGAACTGGGGTGTCAGGATGCCACCGATGATCGTGGAATACTTTGCTACGCTATGCCAAGAGGCAGAGGATTACCAAGCGGCACTACGAAAGCAGCAGGAATTATCTGGGATTCAACTTACCTCCTATGTTCACTATGCCATGCCATGTCAACAGGAGGAGGAGTCCGGGTACAAGGGGGAGTCTGTGTTCAGGGCTAGTACAATCTCCCATCCTCTCTTCCCTATAATGGATCTAGTTCAGCAAACGAAGTCAGCGGAGAATGAAAGTGACCCTCCCCGCTCATCTGAGGACGCTGCTCATCTTTTTGGTTCAGCTCAATCACCCGGGTTGGCTGAAGATGTTGCTCCATGTCTTGACATACCCAAACACTCCCCTCTGTTCAACAACCCCACACTCAATGCCGCCGTACTTTCCTGCTCAGCTGAGGACGTCGCTCTGCCTTTATGTTCAGCTGAGGACATCGCTCTGTCTTCCTGCTCCACTGAGTACACCGCTCTGTTTTCCTGCACCGCTGAGGACATCGCTCTGTCTTCCTGCTTGGCTGAGATCGTTGCTCTGCCACCATGTTCCGCTGAAGATGTCATTCCTCTTCTTTGTTGCATGCAGTATATCACTCCCCCTTCCTGCTCCACAGAGGACCCCCCCCCCCATGCGCCGCAGAGAGCATCGTTCCTCCCTTTGGCCTTGCGCAGAACTTCGCTCCTCTTCCTGGCCTAGCATTGAACCTCCCTCCCCTCTGTGGTCTTGCGGAAATATTTGAGCTTCCCTCGGGCCTCACGGAGAACGTCGCTCCCCCCTACTGTCCTGCAGAGGAAGTTGTCCCGCTGTCCTGCCATGCAGACAGCTCTAGCCCCGCTGGGGACATTGTGCTGTTTTTCACTCTGCTGGGGAGACCGCTCAGTCTACTGGTTCTTTTGGGGACATTTTCCCCAGGGGGCCGGGACCACCAGATGGAGGGCATGTATTTTTGGCCGCTCTGGGAGAAGCGCCCTTGGGCAGGATGGGGGCATGGGGTTGGGATCAATCATATATCAGGGAACTCTGGACTCCAGTTCTCATCAGAAACTGCACTTCACTACATCACATAACCACCTGCAGCTGATTCATGTTTGGTAATGAGGAAACTTGTGTGTATATATAGCCATTGTTTGCACTGTTTCTCTGTCTTGTGTTGTCTTAGACTTCCGTATTCCATGTCATTGTATTTTGTTTCTTGCCATAGTGTTTTGCAGAGTTGTCTTAGTGTCTTTGTTTTGTTGTTTAATTGTTTAATAAATGTTATATATGTGCAATTGCTTCCGAACCCATCCTTGAGTCGTGACATGACCCAGCTCTCTAGTCTTTTTTATTCTTCTTCTGCTGCTGCTTTTTCTTTTAATTATTATTTGCTAATATTGATAATACATATATAATCTTACACCACACTTTTTCATCAATTGGTTAATTACTTGCACATTAATCACAGTTTACACAGAGTTTGAAGAAGTAACCATTTCTGTAAAATACATTCCACAGGGTTGCCTAAATCTGGTAATGAAAGAGAGAGATGAGTGAGTGTCATTCAGGCTTAGCTGGCTTCAGATTTTCTCAGAGAGCTTTAAGGTCATTCTTAAGTACAGAGCAGCAAGCACATTCAATCCAGTCTTTCAATCCACTGTTTGTCTATCTGACTGAAAAAGAAATTGTCGTTTTGCCTTCTTCACTGATGCAATTTTCTGCTGTTGCATTCAGAGTCCATGGAAACGGTACAGCTCAAGGTGAAAGCACATACACAAATGTGATCTCTCTCTGTCTGTCTCTCTCTCTCTCTCTCTCTCTCTCTCTCTCTCTCTCTCTCTCTCTCTCTCTCTAGTGTTTACTGCATTCTGTATTTTGCTAGCAGTCAATGTCCATTTTATGAGTTGTTCAAAATATCAATGCATCAATGGTGCTAGGATTTTTTTATTTAATATCAAAGTCACTGCTTTGTTTTCTTCCTTGTTTTCCCTGGATCCTGATTTAATTTTCTTGTGATCTCGCCATAACAAAAGTTGCAAGAGAAATTTCAGGGCTGTATTAATGTGCTCATTTGAATATGTTATTGTTTCTATAGTTACAGCTAATTCACAAGGACGTGCTTGGCTTAAAATAACGTGTGTACTTATTGATATGGTGAAGATTTCGGTAAAGAGATTTATTTAACATTTGTGGACAGTGTCTCTTTTTAAAAGTCAAAAATAAAATATGTTAGGACACAGGAATATATTCAGCACAGAGGGCTTTGCAGTTTCTCTGTATCATGACAGTCTGCTTTATTTTAGTCTTATTAACTTCATGAGTCAGCCAGGGAATAACTTTTTAAATAGCTGCAATAACAAATTGTTAGCATTGACAAATTGCTATGGTATTGATGAATAATAGATGTCAGGGCATCCTGTTTTTAGAAAATAATCAACTTTGGAGTGGAAACAGTAACTAAGTTTCACTCAAGTTGCATTACACCAAAGAATAGTTGACTATTGTCCTACAACTGCATGTCCTGGCATGTTTTATACTTCACATAGCACTGCTATGCTTGTTAAATTTTCACGTAATTGTCATTCCCTGAACTGAGAATGATCCATCCTCTACTATAAATAATATCTTGTGAGCAGTGGTTATATGGTGGTCCATTTTCATTGAGAGATGATGTAGAGCACAATATCTGCACAGTAACAGATGGACTACAGTTAGCGTTACACCGACAAAGTGCAGCCCTTTTTGGTAGGTGTAACTGACTGAGGCAAAACACCTAAATAAAAAGACTATGCATTTACAGCCATGCCCCTCTGTATTGTATTCCATACAGTGCTTATGCTTAAATTATTAAAGAAACTGATATAGGAAACAATGATTCAGCGATTCAGAGCTTTTCCTTTCCAGTAGGCTATGTTAGCCTGAGACAGTTAGACACATAAATATAAGCTCAGGCTTAGAGAGCAAAATTATATCCAGGTCATATCTGCAGGCTCAAAACACTGAAATATTAATACCCAATAAACTACCACATGAGTGCACAAACAGAAATTGAATGTCAAAATTGTCAGCAGATTATTAGATCACTGTGTACAAACATTTACCTGCTTAGAAGATTCAACACATATTTTATGACTGCAGATGTGAGAAGCTGAACAGTCAATTTGTCTCATTTATCTTTTGAGACCTTAACAAGCTGCACAAATTATTATTAGTGTTGTTATTTATGATTTACAATTACAAATGACTGCCACCTCACAGCACCAATCTGTAGTTTTGCATGTTCTTGCTGTGTCTGCACTGGTTTCCTTCTGCTTATTCAGTTTCCTCCACCACTTAAAACATACAGGTAGGTGGATTGGCTACCCTAAGTTGCTCCCAAAGGTGTGCTTGCATCAGTTTTCCTGAGATCTAACGCATCTCTAGATCCAACCTGACCTGGATAAAGCAAAGTAGGAGACTCTTAAACCAGGCAGTAATAATTCACTTTCTTCTCATGGCCAGATTGAACGGTTTTGTGTAGTAGTGTCAGCAGCCCCACTGCTGTATTAAACAATATAAATAGGATCTAAAGTTCAACTGCTGAAGTCAGCATGTTCCTCTGAATTTAAGGGAAACTTGGCAAACTGGTTGCCAAGCATTACCTGATTTTCATTTCCTATGCCATGCAGCTGTTATGTGCAAATCAGGCGGTGTTTGTCACTCTGTATGACAGGGTAAAATATGGCTGATGTGTTGTAGCTGTTGTAGGTTACAATATATGTCTTATGGCAGAAAATGTTATCTTCATCATTATTACAGGCTGACTGAAGGTTTCTGGAGCTTACTGTAGCCTATTTTACAGGGAACACAATTTAAAATAGCCCTAAGAGTTACTAAGATGCAAAACTCATCATTTGAGTGGGGATGTTGCTTAGTAACCATATAATAAACTATAGGTTGAGCAAAAGTGACCCGCTATTGTTTTACAGCTATAAAGTTTGAAACCAACAGAAGCCACCTGTGACTACATTTACATGAACAGCTATAATCTAATTATTGACCTTATTCTGAATAAGTCAATAATGTGATTAAGGTGTTTACATGAGTCGCTTTTAGAATATTCCTTTCATGTTCCCGTTTTACATGTTATAGAACACTGATCGATTAACAGCACACGTCATTATGTCCACATGCCACGCCGTCCGATGTTCCCTCCAGAATATCACGTATCAACAATTCGTCTTCATTACGGTACCGTATACAGTGTTGGGTGTTTTTATTTTTAATTCTACGAAAGCTTCAAGTGGGGTTATTTTTTGTCATGCTATACATGCACATAGATGACTGCTTGAAGCCATGGGCTGCGTCCAAAACCGCGTACTTACGTACTATATATTAGCTGAAATACATGTATATATCGTACTATATAGCAGTTAAGTATGCGGTTTGGGAAGCAGCAATGCTCTCTTGTTTGCCATCAAAAGGTTGAGCACTGCCGTATGTGAATGTGTCCTGTTGCAAAATGTTGTGAAATCTCCCACACTATAGTGTGACTAAGGTATGTAGATGTTTATAATGCACATCGATAATGTGACAAAAACAGGAATACTCCACATGTCTTAATTCAATTTGTGTTTACTTCAAGTATGACTTTAGTCGGATTAAGGTAATAAAAACATACTGTTTATATGGTAGTTTATTACTCAAAGTATTGCCTTAACTTGTTGCCCATGTAAACGTACTGACTGAAAAATCAACTTCTTTTTTTAACCTTATAACAAACTGTCACGCCTCGTCCAGCAGAGGGCGCCACTATACGGACTTTACCCGGTCACGTGATCATCCTACGTAGATGCAGGCCGGAAGTGTGACAGGTGTTTTCAGTTTGTTTTGTAATCTAGAGGGTTATTTAAGTTCTTGGATTTTGGCACTAAGTTGCGCGTTATTGTTTTGTGTCACCCGAAGGGATCGGGCACGTTTGGACTGTTTGAATAGATCGGTTTGTTTTGGAAAGGTCTTGGTTTATGTTTCTTGTTTGTTTATATTATATTAAAATAAAGTCTCTTGCGAATACTTCCTGCCTCTTCCTCCTGCCGTGACAGAATAACGCGCCGACCAAGGAAGTAGCGAGAGCATAATGGAGGATCTTAAGTTCTCAGAAATCCGGGACACTGAGCAGCCCGGATTCGCGGACTGCTGGGATCTGGACCGCATACACGCGGCACACGCACAGGTACAGGGGCAGGCAGCACAGCTTAGCTGGATGGAGCAAGCCGGGCTAGGCGGATCAAAGCTATTTTTGTTTCTCCTGGAAAATTCCATCCAGCTAAGGA
>JAFFST010045511.1:59290-71450 GCA_022414735.1 Noturus placidus
CAGCTTGTGTAACAGTGTAAATTTGCTGTCCCCTCAAAATGACTCAACACACAGCCATTAATGTCGAAACCGCTGGCAACAAAAGTGAGTACACCCCTAAGTGAAAATGTCCAAATTCAGCCCAAAATGTCAATATTTTGTGTGGCCACCATTTTATATATATATATACTGTGTGTGTGTGTGTTCCGTGTACTGTATGTATTATTTAACTAGGTAAAATGTCCATGGGGGTATCAATATTCCCTTCTAAAGTGCCTGTTTACTTTGCCAATGGAAATAAAAAGGATTAAATTAACCATGACAAACTGTTTCTGTTCCTCCATCCACTCCAGCTCAATCACCAGCTTTCCATCTGAGTCCTGATATTCCATAAAGAAGCTCTCTCCTTTACGGTCATATGACACTTCCTCGTGGTTTGATTTAGTAATAGCTACAGGATCACTAACACACCAGAATGGTGTCTGGGCTTCAGCAAGAACAGTGAGAGTTAAAATGCAACAATGCTGAGGAGAAGAAAAAACAGTAATGAAAATTTACATTAGAGAGAAAATCCAAAATTCTAGTTTAATCTGAAAAACATTCATAAATTAATCTGAGCATTACCTCAATAAATGTCCCAAACTTAATGCAATTAAATTAGAAGAATCATTTAAACCTAAATCTGGATTAAGTTAAGGAAGTAAATATATTTCCAATGAAGCTATTCAGGTGAGATTTTCACCAGATTTTGTGATTAACTCAAGAAATCCACACATATAAAGAAATCCAAGCATTAAAGTCCATAATTGAAGTCATGTGTAATAAAGAGGAATAATAAAAAAAAAAATGTTAAAAAAATATATTGAACATGTGTCACGCCTTGACCAGCAGAGGGCGCAACAACATAGACTTTGCCCGGTCATGTGATCCTCTTACGTGGTTGCATGCCGGAAGTGTGGACAAGTGGCAACAGGTGTTTTGAGTTAGTTTTCAATCAAGTGGATTATTTAAGTTCCTGGTTTTCTGCACAAGGTTGCACGTTATTGTTTTGGAAATGTTTGGAAGGTTTGGAAATGTCCGAATGTCTATGAGTTTGTTGATAGGTTCCGGTTCTTTGTTCCATGCCTTAGATTTGACCTGACGAGAAACTATAGCTTCTTTGTTTTGTTTTCGAGCTAACTGCTTAGTTGGATGCGAAGAGTGTTTTGGTTTATGTTTCGTTTATTTGTAAATAAAGAACCTGCTCTCGCACTTACTTCCTGCCTCCTTCCCCATTCGTGACAGAATAACGCGCCGCTTCATGGAAGTAGCGAGAGCGCCCGAGTTGTTTGGAACTTTCCCACGGGAGAGGATTATTGCACGTGGCAGCGCCAGTAGGACGAAGCAGCAGACGGCCTCATGGCGGACTTTGTTTTTTCAGAGATCCGAGACACGGCGGAGCTTTCAGTCGCAATGAAGCGACTGGCAGAGCAAATAGACCTGCTGGAGCAGCTGAAGCAAGCTGGCTCAGAAGCTTCCACGATCTACCAGTGGTACATGGCATATATCCCGATAGAGATGGCAAGGCTCACGTGCCTGCAGGCCTGCAGAGTGCCCTGCAGGCGCTACAGACGCGGCCGGAAGACCCTGTCACACCCATGTCGATGCCGGTAAGTCAGGGTTCACCAGAGTCCATATGCGAGCCCGAAAGCCCTGCTTTGTCTCTGTCCATGTCTGAGTGCCCGGTTTCCCATGTGCCCACGTCTGAGTGCCCGGTTTCCCACGTGCCCACGTCTGAGCGCCCGGTTTCCCACGTGCCCACGTCTGAGCGCCCGGTTTCCCACGTGCCCACGTCAGAATGCCCTGTATCCCACGTGCCCACGTCTGAGCGCCCGGTTTCCCACGTGCCCACGTCTGAGCGCCCGGTTTCCCACAAGCCCGAGAGCCCCGTTTCCCTCGTACCCGAGAGCCTCGCTTCCCTTGTGTCCTCGCCTGGAGGTCCCGTTGCCCACGTGCCCGTGATCCCCGAGAGCCCCATTTCACACGTGCCCGTGATCCCCGAGAGCCCAGTTTCATTCCTGTCTGAGCCCGAGAGCCCAGTTTCATTCCTGTCCGAGCCCGAGAGCCCAGTTTCAGTCCTGTCCGAGCCCGAGAGCCCAGTTTCAGTCCGGTCCGAGCCCGAGAGACCAGTTTCATTCCTGTCCGAGAGACCAGTTTCATTCCTGTTTGAGCCCAAGAGCCACGGCACGTCCACGTCCCGGCTGCAGAGCCATGGCACATCCACGTCCCGGCCGCAGAGCCACGGCACGTCCACGTCCCGGCCGCAGAGCCAAGGCACATCCCCATCCGAGAGCCCCGTCACGTTACCGTCCGAGAACCACGTCACGGCCGCGAGCCAAGTCACGTCCGCGAGCCAAGTCTCGTTCCCGTCCGAGAGCCACGTCACACCCCATGCCCTTGACCCCCATGTCATGCAGCACGCCCTGGAGCACCAGCGGGAGACTAACCTTGCAGCCTCCAGCACTACAGAGACGGGGGATATCCTGAGGTAGGTAAGCTCCTTAACATCTGCTCCGCTGTGTCCAGGCAATGCGGTGACCTCACCCAGGGCTAACAGGGCAGCCTCCGACGCTACTGAGACCGAGGGGGAGGTATCCGCCCTGCAGGAGGCGGCGTCCTGTGTTCCGGGGCCAAAGCAGGTGGCATCCGGCGTTCCTGAGTCCTGGCATGCGGCGTCCGGCGTTCCTGAGTCCCGGCAGGCGGCGTCCGGCGTTCCTGTGTCCCGGCTGGCGGCGTCCTGCATTCCCGAGCCCCTGTGGAAGGTAAGCCCAGTGACCTGCTGTTTTGTGTCCAGGCCCGGCGGTGATCCAGCCTGGAATTAACCAGGCAGCCTCCAGTGCTACAGAGCCCGGGAGGAGGGCGTCCTGTGTTCCTGAGCCTCTGTGGGAGGCGTCCTGTGTTCCTGAGCCTGTGTGGGAGGCGTCCTGTGTTCCCGAGCCTCTGTGGGAGGTGTCCTGCGTTCCCGAGCCTCTGTCGGGGGTGTCCTGCGTTCCCAAGCGTCCTGCGTTCCCAAGCCTCTGTGGGAGGAGTCCTGTGTTCCTGAGCCTGTGTGGGAGACGTCCTGTGTTCCCTAGCCTCTGTGAGAGGCGTCCTGCGTTCCCGAGCCTCTGTGGGAGGCGTCCTGCGTTCCCAAGTGTCCTACGTTCCCAAGCCTCTGTGGGAGGCGTCCTGCGTTCCTGAGCCTCTGTGGGAGGCATCCTGCGTTCCCGAGCCTCTGTGGGAGGCGTCCTGCGTTTCCGAGCCTCTGTGGGAGGCGTCCTGCGTTCCCGAGCCTCTGTGGGAGGCGTCCTGCGTTCCCAAGCGTCCTCAGTTCCCAAGCCTCTGTGGGAGGCGTCCTGCATTCCTGAGCCTCTGTGGGAGACGCCCTGTGTTCCTGAGCCTCTGTGGGAGGCGCCCTGTGTTCTTGAGCCCCTGCTTTCTTGAGCAACCGGCTGCACAGCAAGACCCGCCTCGGTTCCTGTGGCAGCAAGGGGACATTCTGCCCAGGGGCCTGGGACCTCCCGTTGGAGGGGGGTTGGGTGGTGGTGCTCGGGGACCAAGCACCTTTGGAAGGGGGGTTCTGTCACGCCTTGACCAGCAGAGGGCGCCACAACATAGACTTTGCCCGGCCATGTGATCCTCTTACATGGTTACATGCCGGAAGTGTGGACAAGTGGCAACAGGTGTTTTGAGTTAGTTTTCAATCGAGTGGATTATTTAAGTTCCTGGTTTTCTGCACAAGGTTGCGCGTTATTGTTTTGGAAATGTTTGGAAGGTTTGGAAATGTCCGAATGTCTATGAGTTTGTTGATAGGTTCCGGGTTCTTTGTTCCATGCCTTAGATTTGCCCTGACGAGAAACTATAGCTTCTTTGTTTTGTTTTCGAGCTAACTGCTTAGTTGGATGCTAAGAGTGTTTTGGTTTATGTTTCGTTTATTTGTAAATAAAGAACCTGCTCTCGCACTTACTTCGTGCCTCCTTCCCCTTCCGTGACAACATGCTAACTGAAATTTATTTAATACTTAGTGGAGAAGCCTTTGTTTGTAATGTCAGCTTCAAGATGCTTCCTGTAGGAAGAAATTAATCAGCCACAGTATTTAGGTGTGATTTTTGCCAATTCTTGTAAACATATTGTTTTTAAATCTTGTTCTTCTCAAGAATCTCCTAGTAAAGGTCTCCATTCATCTTTCATTCAATTATATGAAGTCTGTCAGTACCATGCGATGGATAATAGCCTCACACCATGCTGCTTCCACCTCCAAACGTCACTGTTTTTATAGCATTTTTAGCATATCTTCTTCAAACATGGTGTGTAGTATGACAGACAAAAAGTTCAATTTTGCTCTCGTCTGATCAGACTACACTCTAGCAGTATTTCATACACTTGTCCCAATGAGTTGTAGCAAACTTTAAGCGAGCTTTGACATGCCTTTTCTTTAGTAATGGAGTCTTGCAGGGTGAACAGTGGAGTGCATTGCCTATTGTTTTCTTTGTGATGATGGTACCTGCTGCCACCAAGTGTTTCTGGAGCTCTTTCCAAGTGGTCCTTGGCTCTTGGGCTGCTCTTCTCACTCCCTGGTCAGAAATCTTGCGAGGAGTTCCTGTGAGTGGCCAGTTGATGACAAAGTGATGTTGCTTCCACTTGCGGATAATGACCACCTTGGCATAGAAGACCACCTTGGCATAGATCATCAATTTACTAACCTAGCTGATATTAATTTGCACAAATAGGAGGTAATACCTTTCTAACTATTTATGGATTTCAGCTGGTTCCTTGCTTTACCTTGCCTTGGAGAAGTGCTTTTCATTAACGTGTTCAATACTTTTTTCCTGTGTCATTCCACTTTATCACACATAACTTTATTTATGGCCTTTAATGTTGTTAATTCTTGATATTTGCAGATTTCTGTACATTTCATGGGAATAATCTCATTGGAGATATATTTACTGAAAAGAAATGTTATGGTTTAATTTTTTTTTATTGATTCTCATACACTTTTCAGAGTACAACAAAATATATCAATACAGAATTAACATTTTTACCCCAATAACAGCCCCTGCCACCCCACCCAGGAATGTTTACATATGATTCATTTACTTATGATTCATGTAGATGTAATTCAATTACATATGATTCATCAATACTGAAAAGAGATGTTGATGGGTTCAATACTTATTTCCCTCACTGTATGTTATAATAATAATAATAATAATAATAATAAACTTTATTTTACAGAACACCTTTAAAAGCAGCTTCTCAAAGCACTGTTCTAAATAAGCAGTACACAAAAAATAAATAAATAAAAGTTAATAATAATAATAATAATAAAACTAGACATCAGCAGTCAAATGCTAGGTTAAAAATGTGTCTTGAGTTGTGCTTTAAAAATGAGAAAGGTCTGAGCTTCCCTAAGTTCGAGAGGAATAGAGTTCCAAAGGGAAGGGGCATAGACAGAAAAAGCATAGTCACAAATAGATTTTAAGCGGGTTTGTAAATGGTAAATAACGCACTTATAGAGTGCTTTTATCCAAAGCGCTTTACGCTGTGTCTCATTCACCCGTTCACACACACACACACACACAAATGGTAGCAGAAGCTGCAATGCAAGGCGCTAACTTGCCATCGGGAGCAACTTGGGGTTCAATGTCTTGCCCAAGGACACTTCAGCATGTAGATCCTGTGGGCCGGGAATCGAACCACCAACTCTACGATTATTGGACAGCCCGATATATATATATATATATGATCAAATTAATGTGATAATCGAAATTTCCTTGATACCTCAATGCATCCCTGTAGTGCTTCAGTCCTCCAAGGCAAGCTGGTTTTACCACACAGAGGGGTTTGTCGTGATCTGTTGTCTTTACTGATAACTTGCAAAGGGATGTACCCATCAGCAATCTGATCTGTACACCACATGGTACAAAAACATTTAATATTATAGCATTCTGTTCATACACAGATCAGAGCTGAGTTCTTTACGCTAAGTTATGTTTAGGATTTAAAAACATTAAATGAACTTGGGTTGATCTCAGTCTAATGTATGGCTTCAGAATTCACAATGTAATATAATCCAAACATCTAAACTCAACACCAAGAACTGATTTAATTTCATCTGTTATCATCAAATAAAAAAAATAGCCTGGTGACCCTTATTATACAATAATTATTTATTTTAAAACAAGTGATTCCTAACCATTTCCATATAAAAATGTGTTTAGTTTCTGTCAGATTGTTGTGACACTATTTCATTCAGTCTGAACAGTGTTAACTGTTCTCATCTCTTTAAAAGCTTAGATGAAATTCTAAATAAATAAGGATGCTCCTCTATGCATTTTGTGTTATAGAGCAAATTATGTGTTCTGGTTGTTCTTTATGTTCAGTAAAATTTAGCTCTCTAGCACACTCTACTGTCCATGCATGAAAGTAAGTGTGAGCAGTAGTAATACATCACTGCATACAATAGCTAAAGACACAAAGCTAAAGAAAGCTCATTAGTTTTCCATGAAGGAAATGGCTTATGGTTCTTCTTCTGGCTAAAAATTTAGGGAAATACACAACAATTATAATTTTTAACAAAGTTCAAACTGCACCTTTCCTGCAGAACAGCTGGGAAAAGCTGACTGATGCAATGCTTTGTACTGTATTGTGCAGCTCAAGGTGCACACTGTAACCATGCAAGCCGTAATCAGGATCAATGTCATCAAAACGGGCTTGCATGTATGTTGACTCATACGGACTAGGAAACAAAAAGAGCGTGAAAGATTAGGGGTGAAAGCACACCTAAATCTGGATTGAAGTTGGAAAACCAAAAATATAATGTGTATATTTGGATTACATTTAAGGTGTTAAACAAAATTTTAAACGTTTAAATATATTATTTAAATAATCTAAACCAAAGTCTGTATTAAATTAAGATAAATCAAACTTAAAGATGAATTAAATTAGAGTTAATCCAAAATCTACATCTGGACTATATTAAAAGGATTATCCAAAACCTATATTTAATCCATATGACGGTTTTGAATTAGCCTTCCAATTTACTCTATATTACTCTAATTTACTCTATATTTTGGGTTAAATCTCTAAATCTCTAATTTTCCATTATCCAAAACCTATGTATTGTGTAAATTAGAGGGACAATCTAAAAACTACATCTGGATTAAATTAGAGTGTTAACCCAAAACCTACATCTGTGATAAATTGGAGAGATCATTCTAAACTTCTTCTGGAGTAAAGAATAAGAATTCCAAAACCCACATCAACTATTCAAAACTATGTAACTCCAGTTGGGTTAAATTAAAGGAAATATCCAAAACCCAAATCTGGATTAAATTAGAGGGATAATCCAAAACTACATCTTGAGTAAATTAGAGGGACAATCCAAAACTACATCTGGAGTAAATTAGAGGGACAATCCAAAACTACATCTGGAGTAGATTGGAGGGCTAATCCAAAAAAAAATCTGGAGTAAATTAAAGGCATATTCCACAATTATATCTGGAGTAAATTGGAGGGGAAATCCAAATCTATATCTGGATTCAGTTATAGAAATAAACCAAACCCCACATTTGGACTAAATTAGAAAGATAATACAAAACCTACATCTTGATTAAATTAGAGGGACAATTCAACACCACATCTGAGTAAATTTTGAGAGATAATCTAAAACAGATGATCAATCAAAACCTGTGTATGTGTGTGTGTGAGAGAGAGAGATATAGAGTGAGTGAGTGAGTGAGAGAGAGAGATATAGAGATATAGAGTGAGTGAGTGAGAGAGAGAGAGAGATATAGAGTGAGTGAGTGAGTGAGTGAGTGAGTGAGTGAGTGAGTGAGTGAGTGAGTGAGTGAGTGAGTGAGAGAGAGAGAGAGAGAGAGAGTGTGTTTCCTGTATGTCGTGACCATATTTAGGATCACCAGAAGATGGAGTTGTCATGCAAGTAATCTGCTCAATCCCCCCAAGCTCAATTTTTAATGCTCAACCCTGTGACTAAAAAATGACAAGACTGAGATGCATAGTCTAAGTAGTTAAGTGACAATAAATCATGAATCAATACATACGTGGTGGATGACCCCAGGAGATTTCTTTCTACAAGTCTGTGATAATGTAAGTTCACTAGGACAAATGCAATTTCCTGTTGCTTCTGAAAAAAACCCCAATAAATCCAATAAATATGTTAAAGATTAAAACATTTCAAACTATTCTATTTGCTGATAGCTAGTGTAGTACAATGGAAATGGCCACAAGAAAACAAATCAATAATATGCTGCTGCTTTGGCTGAGTATATTCCTGTTGAAAATTCCACCCCCCTACAAAACCCAAACACATATAATTGAACGCAAAAGTGCAACATGTTAGTTAGCTAGTTATTTGTCTTGGTAGAGACTACAAGTCTCTACCATACAAGTGGCAAATACAAAATAAAGTAAAACTAATAGTCCTAAAGGCTTCTCAGAAGAAAAAGAAAAAAAAAAAAAGTTTGGAAAACTGACTTCCAGTCCACAACGCTTGTTTGTGTTTGGTTGTGCCTCCTGACACATTACTCTATGGGCCACCATAGATCCTGGGGCGGAGCTTTGTGTACATCTGTGGGATTCATACAAATTTCGAACCCACCAAACTTTAAGAGACCTAATCTTGAAAAAAAGATACTAATTTTACCTAATTGGCTTTAATAAATTCTGCTTGTCTTAGGCACCTGGGCTAATGATTTGTACAACCCTACATAGGTGTTAGGGTTAAGGTTCAAGCCATAAATGGAAGTCTATTAGTGTGTTGAAAGTAGAGTGAACTCCAGAAAAAAATAAGCTCAGTAAGGTGAAATGAGAGATCAGAGGTCACACATGCACATACCTGCCAAACCCCCACAGTTACACCTTTCTCAATGTACAGCAAAGAGATGACCTTGTCTGAACTGTATAATTTCCCACCATCCTTTTTCACAACAAATTTTCTTAAGAGTGATCTCCAGCCTGGTCTATAATAATAATAATAATACAACATTGGAGCATAGCCTCCAGGTTAGCATCATGCAAGTCTATATCATCACACTTATCTTAAACGACATTGTTTGGCTCAGTAACAACATTCGTACAGAAAAATTTAATAAAATATAAAAGGTATGTGTTAAAAAAAATACTGTGGCAGCAGGAGTGGGTTCAAGTGCTGCCTATGAAATGGAAGGAGAGTCACAGAGAATTAGTGGGTAACAAGTGATTATCTACACGTTTGTATGTTTTATTGCAACCTATTTATGAGCTCTGTCTTTTTTACTAGGTGGACAGATGCCAGTAAGACAGGGCCCTGTGGAGTCACCTTTAAATTGGCCCAAGCAACTTAAGTAGTCCATCCATCCATCGTCAACCGCTTACTCCTTTTCAGGGTCATGGGGAACCTGGAGCCTATCCCAGGGAGCATCGGGCAAAAGGCGGGGTACACCCTGGACAGGGTGCCAGTCCAACACAGGGCACAATCACATACACCCACTCACACACTACAGACACTTTAGACACGCCAATCAGCCTACTATGCATGTCTTTGGACTGGGGAAGGAAACCGGAGTACCCGGAGGAAACCCCCAACACACGGGGAGAACATGCAAACTCCACACACACGGCCCTGGCGGGACTCGAACCCCGGACCCTGGAGGTGTGAGGCAGACATGCTAACCACTAAGCCACCGTGCGCTCCAACTTAAGTAGTTGTGTGTTTAATTTTGTTGTGGTCTAATTTAATTTTGATTATAAAGAAGCAACACTGAAAATCACTCAAATAAAGAAGTAAAACGGAAGTTTTCAAACAGCTCCGCTCTCACCATCCCCAGCATCATGTGACCTCATTTCCTACTGTTCTAAAAAACTATAACATCATCCAATTAAAATCTACCTTTAATGATGTGATACTGAAGTATTTGCTGAAGAACAAAGTGATTGGTTTCAAGCATGTCTTTTCTGAGCAAGAGGAAACTTGTTTGTATTACTTTTTTGGCCATATTATTTATTTAAAAGGCCTTACCTGTATGTGACTGGACAGTTAATGGGCACAAGCATCACTCCATGCAGCTCTAGTGTAGTAGGTTTATCCAGAATTGGCCAGTTTCCTGAAGTCCATCTAACAGTCAGAGAGGCTTGGCCAAAGTACACGTGAGAGTGTTTAATTCTGTTCTCATGTCCTCTTGCTTCCTTCACTGTGATCTCCCACATGACACCCAAACTCCTGATGACAACAAAGACAATAAATGCAACCTAGGGCAGTTGTAATATTGGACACACACATAGATACAGGATACATACAGGAGTTATTTTTTATTTTTACTGTAGTTAAAAAAAAATACAAAAACAAAATGTGTCTTGGCAACTTGACAAAAACATGGATAAATGTAGAACTCTACATTTAATTGTTGGTTGAAATATTATTTTAATAATCTGACCATGATTGTTTTTTTCATAGTATATTTAGCAGATTAAGACCACTTCCAAAGAAAGCCACTTGTTAAGATATACATCGAGGCATGAAGTTAAGGAAATAGCTAATATGATGCAGTGGCACCCTATGACATCAATCAGAGTGAAAGAAACGAAGGCAGAAGTGCTGAATGCCATAGAGGTTTAATAGCTGTTGTTTGTGTCTCTGAGAGTGTGGAGACTATTATTACGGAAGCAAATCTCATCCTTCTGTGCCTCTGTAAACCCAGAAAGCCGATGGGGATTTGTCTAGGCATGAGGACAGAGCCAAGCAATTTATTTCCACGATTTGACAACACCTTCAGAGCGGTAGAACAATTACTTTAACTCCCTCTGCACTGCACAAGACCTCAGGGTTGAGAAATCGAGTGACTCGGCAGGTCTAATCAGGGGTTAAAACAGCAACAAGGATCGTCAGGTGCACTTTACTTCCTCATTTCCCCAAATGAGTGCTGAGAGGATATGAGATGTGGCCTTCAAAGAAACCTTTAATGAGTCCGAAGACATGAAGGGGATGAAAGACATTGACTTAAGGAATAACAGATGGACATTTAATGCACTATACATTATACTTTACATGTTACAATGACAGTCCTGTACATCTCAGGTAAATGTAGGATCTTTATATTTAGAAACATAACTGAAAGTTTGATTTGGATGGGTCAGAAGGTGTTGATTCATTTTCAAAAGCAGCATTTCCGACAATAGTTCCGGCTGCAAGGTCTGTATTAATGCACTAGATCTAATATGTTATAGTTTCTATTGTAAGAGCTCATTCACAGGGATTTGTATGGTAGATATACCACGTAAATGGATTTAAAAAAAAAAACGTGTAATTGTTGATATAGTGATGTTTTCTGTGAAAATATGTTATTTAGCATTTTTGTAAGGGGTCTCCAGTGTCGATGCTTTGTAACAGAGGTAAAGCTATTCCATTAAATTTAAAGACAAATGGTTAAAAAAATTATGTGCAGTTACTAAATAATTGTTGACAAAACACTGTGGTATAAAATGAGTAAAACACTTATTGAATAATAATTATTTAGCTTTACCTCTGTCTGTCTGATAGACAGACAGACAGACATACACTGTTACCAGCCTGAAGTTGATTATAATCAACTTCAGGCTGGTAACAGTGTATGTCCGTCCGTCCGTCCATCTATCAGTGCTTTACAAATACTATTCAATTTTACAAAACTGAGACAAGACAGAAAACCCAGCTGGATCTACTCTGTCAGAATGAGTATCTGATACTTCACAAACACACAAATCTCAGACTAATTAGCAGAGAGATGAAATCACACACTGAACCTCAGAGACTTTTAACATGGCTCTGGCTTTTGGAGCGGCGGCATTTTCGCTGTCAGAAAACAAAACAGAGTCGGCCATGTGTGAGCCACATGATCGCTCATGAGATTTCTCCTAATTAAACTGAGCCAATTAGCAAATGTGCTGGACGGCTCTGGCATGTTTGGCTAACATCTCAACCCTTCAGTGTTTGCTCCTTAGCAATGCCTTGTGGGATCACCTCGGGCCATTTTTTTAGATTTTGTAGTAATACAACTTTAAGATGTAGTTTAAATACCTCACATACTGTATACAGTGGTGTGAAAAAGTGCTTGCCCCCTCTCATTTCCTGTTCCTTTGCATGTTTGTCACACTTAAGTGTTTCGGAACATCAAACCAATTTAAACAA
>JAFFST010045512.1:8233-29286 GCA_022414735.1 Noturus placidus
ACAGCTAAAGACCCACCTCTTCCGTCAACACCTAACCATCTCATAAAAAAAAAAAAAAAAACATGCACTTGCACCTCTACTCTGCGCACGTTGCTTCTTCTAGTACTCAATTAATAGATCTTGTATAGTAGCACTACTTGTATTTTTCCCTGCTTGATATCACTTTGCTTGTATCTCTCATTTGTAAGTCGCTTTGGATAAAAGCGTCTGCTAAGTGAATAAATGTAAATGTAAATGGATAAAAGCGTCTGCTAAATGAATAAATGTAAATGTAATGTAAATGATGTTGATGTTTGCGGTGGACTTCATCACTTGCTGCTGCTTTCGGGTCGTCCTGCGACTCTTTTCCAGTTTCTGACCGCTGGCTTCTCGCTTAGCTTCCATATTATTAGTTCGAGTCATTGGCTTGGTGAGATTCTCTGTAATGAGTCTCCAGTGTCAGAGCTTTGGCATGGTCAGAGGTTGCAGTTCCTCGGTAAGGTAAAAAGAGAAGCTGATGAAGTGGCACGCTGCTGTGGTTACACAGTATCAAATTATTTTCCTATAACAGCACACCCCAAGTGGATAAACTCTTACTTCCTTCATATTTCATGCTTAATAATTAAAAATGCTTCATTCTGACCCAAAGCCAACATTTGTGAGATTCCTCCAGCTTCAAAAGCAGATAAATTAGAGTTCGCAGTGAAGTAGGTGGAGGTTAAACCAACAAAGAAGGGCGGGATGATGCTGAGAGGCGGCGCTGCCTACTACAAAACCGCTCTCGTGGCACTTTTGGCCTTGTTACAAAGTGAAAAAGTCGGCGAAGATCGAAACTTGGAACGAACGCAAGCAGAAAAGCCCCGAGGCCACAAAGCAAAAAAAGCAAAGAAAGGCGGCGGTTTCCTTTTCTCTGTTTTTTTTTTTTTTGGAGATGGAAGGCATGCAAAACAGACGAGTTGGAGGAGATACGAGGGGTCGAGGCCACTACTCGAGGGTTTCTCCGGAAAGAACGGAGAACAAACAAACTGCAGGGGGAAAAAAAGAGTGCACAAATCAATGAACAGCATCGTGATCAAAGTTTGCTCGCACCTCCGTACCGCTCCCTGCACACACACTCACACACACTCTCACACGCACACACAACAGCTCTGTTATCATCACACCTACACGATCCCGGCGGAGAAGCGCAGAGTAGAACCGCTTCTCGGTGAACGTGTGAGTAAACAGAGACCGGCGGAGAAAACTGTCAAACGATCCTGGATGGATTATGAGTGGATTAGGTGAACACGCTGGATGGATTATGTTGAACTTCGCTTGTTAACGACTCACTCTTTCTCTGGGGTATGGAACACACACAGTGGGTGGGGGGTTATTCAGCATGAAACATATACATACACACACAGTATCTCACAAAGTAAGTACACCCCTCCCATATTTGCAAATATTTGATGATCTCTTTTCATGTACAACACTGAAGTAATGACACTGTGCTACAATGTAAAGTAGTGAGTGTACAGCTTGTGTAACAGTGTCAATTTACTGTCCCCTCAAAATAACTCAACACACAGACATTAATGTCTAAACCAATGGCAACAAAAGTGAGTACACCCCTAAGTGAAAATGTCCAAATTGGGCCGAAAGTGTCAATATTTTGTGTGGTAACCATTATTTTCCAGCACTGCATTAACCCTCTTGGGCATGGAGTTCACCAGAGCTTCACAGGTTGCCACTGGAGTCCTCTTCCACTCCTCCATGATTACACATCACGGAGCCATCAATTATCCATTTTCCCTCCCTGGTGTCATGTGACTTTTTAGTGTTACAAGGTCTCAGATGTGAATGGGGAGCATGTGTGTTAAATTTGGTGTCATCGCTCTCACACTCCCTCATACTGGTCACTGGAAGTTCAACATGGCACCTCATGGCAAAGAACTCTCTGAGGATCTGAAGAAAAAAGGATTGTTGCTCTACATAAAGATGGCCGAGGCTATAAGAAGATTGCCAAGACCCTGACACTGAGCTGCAGCACGGTGGCCAAAACCATACAGCGCTTTAACAGGACAGGTTCCACTCAGAACAGGTCGCCATGGTCCACCAAAGAAGTTGAGGTCACGTGCTCAGCGTCATATCCAGAGGTTGTCTTTGGGAAATAGACGTATGAGTGCTGCCAGCATTACTGCAGAGGTTGAAGGGGTGGGGGGTCAGCCTGTCAGTGCTCAGACTATACACCGCACACTGCATCAAATTGGTCTGCATGGCTGTCGTCCCAGAAGGAAGCGTCTTCTATAGATGATGCACAAGAAAGCCCACAAACAGTTTGCTGAAGACAAGCAGACTAATGACATGGATTACTGGAACCATGTCCTGTGGTCCGATGAGACCAAGATAAACGTATTTGGTTCAGATGGTGTCAAGCGTGTGTGGCGTAGACCAGGAGTACAAAGACAAGTGTGTCTTGCCTACAGTCAAGCATGGTGGTGGGAGTGTCATAGTCTGGTGCTGCATGAGTGCTGCCGGCACTGGGGAGCTACAGTTCAATGAGGGAACCATGAATGCGAACATGTACTGTGACATACCGAAGCAGAGCATGATCAGTATGCAGTATTCCAGCATGATAACGACCCCAAACACACCTCCAAGATGACCACTGCCTTGCTAAAGAAGCTGAGGGTGAAGGTGATTGACTGGCCAAGCATGTCTTCAGACCTAACCCTATTGAGCATCTGTGGGGCATCCTCAAACGGAAGGTGGAGGAGCACAAGGTCTCTAACATCCACCAGCTCTATGATGTCATCATGGAGGAGTGGAAGAGGACTCCAGTGGCAACCTGTGAAGCTCTGGTGAACTCCATGCCCAAGAGGGTTAATGCAGTGCTGGAAAATAATGGTGTCCACACAAAATATTGACACTTTGGGGCCAATTTGGACATTTTCACTTAGGGGTGTACTCACTTTTGTGGCCAGCGGTTTAGACAGAGTTATTTTATCTTGTGTAACATTGTTACACAAGCTGTACACTCACTACTTTACATTGTAGCAAAGTGTCATTTCTTCAGTGTATCACATGAAAATATATCACATATTTACACACATGTGAGGGGTGTACTCATATATATATATATATATACACACACACACATATTCCACGTTCAATGCTACTCACTGTCCAGATCTGAATCGTTTCAATTTGTCTGTGCCATGATTATGTATGTATATATGTATACATATACACACATACATACATGTATAATTTAAAATTTCAGTACCCTATGTTGATTTTTTCCCACTTGCAGCTTTTAAACCATTAATTTCATACATTATAAATACATAAATAAATAAATAAATAAATAAATAAAATAGGGCTAGGTGATATGAATTACAATAAAAACCCAGACCAGAATCCACTGCACTGCTTCCCAAGGACCAAAACTCTCTTTACAGATCAATAGTGCAAGTATAGTGATATACGACAGGTCATGCTGTACTTGAACCATTTCACACACACACACACACACACACACACACACACACACACACACACACACACACACACCATCTCTATGAAAACAAAGCCAAGCACAACATCTGAATCAAGGCAGGGAGAATAGAATAAGGGGGTACAAAAAGAAAAGGAAAAAGAAAAAACTACCACGTCTCCTCACGTATCGAGTCCATACTACTTCCTGTTTAGGACGCCGCCCCCTTTCCATGATCGACAGCTTGTGAGAATTATAAAACCAAAAACACAACCTCTAGAAGGTTCATGAGACTTCGCAGATGCCAGCGTGTGTGAAGATAAGGTTTAGCAACTAAACCCGAAAAATGTACATTAAATGTCACGCAAGCTGGGCGAAGAACACTAACGCGCTGCACTTATCCGACCTGCTTCGCTGTATATTTAACCGCCGTGACTGTGCACACCCATGCACAACGGCGCGGTCGGGAAAGCCGTATCTTTCGGTCACATTTTTTATTCAATTCATTTAATTTTTTTTACTTTAGCTCTGTGTAGATCTAACCAAGCAGCTGCGTGTGATCGCGTTCAATAACACGACAATATTAGTCAGACTTTGGCCTGTTGGTGCTCGTTTTTAATAAATAGCTCGTGTAGTTAACGGACAGCCTGCAGCCCGATCACGAGAAATAATTACACTCGTTATGTCACGCATAAAAAAAAAAAAACCTCTCTCTTAGAACGCTGCCGGCGTCGGAGGCGTGCGCGTGCAGCGAGTATAGAAATTTACTGCGGGAAGAAGAGGCAGTCATTTCAACTTTGGAAGTTCAAGGTCATGAATTCAACTGAATTTAATATATAGAATGCAACACGCAGGCGTATCGCATTAGCGTAAGAGCAAATGCACGCAAAAAAATAACGTCTAAAGAAATTCAGAATGTAGCATTTTAAATCAGTTGATAAAAAAAAAAAAAAAAAAAACGATCATGTCTTTGGGTGGGACTCACATGAACCCGAACCGGGCTTCCATAAACTTAGCACCTGCCCTTCAGTCGTAGTCGTTTGCACGCTGCACAGTCTTAATGACTTTAAGGTTTAGTAAATCACATTACGAGTGCTAAATAAAGCCTAGATTTTGCACCTTTAATGAGAAACGCCGCAAATTGCGTGTTTATTAAAGCAAAGGTGGAAAAGACATCGCTGTTTTTACACATTTGGAGAAAAAACAAACAAACAAACAAAAAAAAAACTGTGTAAACTGTGTCTGTGTATTTCTGCCTTTGTTTTCCTGAGACTTCGGGGTCGATTTTATTGGTCAACTGACGGCGGGGGTCCAATGTAAACTGCTTCTAACTGTGCACGCGTCGTGCCCACGCCTGTGAAGACCATTTAAGGCTGTTTTTACGTACCATTTCTTTTATTTGCTCCAGATTCTATAGTAAACTATTTGTATGTCAGGATAATTACAGTATTGTTTTGGAAGAATTGTTATTATTATTATTATTATTATTATTATTATTATTATTATTTCAGGTATCCTGTTTTAGTGGATGATCCATTTACTTTGTGTGTTACATAAGTGATATTTATTTAGGAAAAGTCCAAATGCACATGACATGCCTACCGCATAAGAAAGGCGAACACACTTACATAGATTAGAAATATTAATAAATATGCACGAAAGGGTCAAGGGTTACATCTACCTCAAACCTGATGTGCATGTAGATGTATAGTATATTAAAACGGAATAGTTTTGAGCGGATGGGATGAGTGTTTGATTCAATGACAAACAGAAATGGCAACACAAGCACCAGTGAAATAACAGAAGTAACACATAAGTCAAATAAACCGCCTCAGTGGCTCAGGCACAGCATGCTGTGTTTGAATGTGTGTGTATGTGTGTGTGTGTGTGTGTGTGTGTGTGTGTGTGTGTGTGTTTACAGCATGCTGCCTGCACACGGTCATGGCTCCTCCACGTGTCTCTCTCGGCCTCCGTATGTCACGCAGAAAGAGAGCTGGAGCAGGTGATGAAAGGCTGGAGTACAGTCTGTTCACACTTACACCGACACACGCTTTCTTTTTTTTTTTTTTGCACAGCGTCCGGGTCCGTATTTATAAAACTGCCGTCAGCGTCAGTGTGGAGAAGGTGAAGAAATGCTGTTCTGCTCGCGCGCTAATACAAGACGAGGTTCACGTCATTCTTATTTACTCGACTTTTAAGCATAAAAAAAAGCACAAAAGATGTCAAAAAAATCTAAAGAGTTGCGGCACAACTTCAGGTGCCGTTGCGAGCTCGGGCAGGAAAAAAAAAAAGAAAAATCTCGTAAAGGTCCGAGCAAACTCATACATCAACGTGAACGAGGGGAAGAAACCCTCGGGCCGTTTCTCGTTGGCTTTTATGACGCGCGTGTGTGAGTGTGTGTGTGTCTGTGAACCGAGTTACGGGAGAGTGGCGGGGTTTTTCCGCAGAGCTGTAAATAACGCTGCGGCTCGGACGACGGCTGGGTTTGAGAGCTGATAAACAAGGCTGATAAAAAGCTCATCTGCTGAGCGCCATCTGCAAAAAGAAAGAAAGGGGAGAAAAAAAAAAGAAAAAAAAAAAAAACAACCTTGGAAACTAGATCAGGAAACAGCTCTCGCTTGGAGGTGCGCTAGTCGTGTTGTGACCTACCGTCTCCAGTGTTTCAGCATCCTTTCCCACTTCCACGAACCTCCAAGGAAGGATTTTGGTGGTTGTGGTGTCACGGCTAGTCACCAGTTAAAAATATACATATACACACACTCATTTCCATCTCTTAACGTCTTTGTTCCTCTAGACTCGGCCTAATTCACACTGCCACCCTCCATTTCATGTGACTGCTCTGAAAGCTCTTAGGCTGTGCGACTGTTGTAAACACTGTTTGCTCTTATTCTTTGACCTCTGTGCACTTCTGCTTGTTTTGGTTTTGGTCCTGTCTCTGCTCCTTTGATGTCATTGGTTTGTTGCCCTAATGTGTGCACCTGTTCCGTGTTCAGCCCTTGATTAGTTAGTTCTCTGCAATTTCTCGGTCTGGTTACAGTAGCTCTTACCACACATTTCAGTATCGTTCCAAACCTCGTTTTCATGTAAATCCATTGTTTTCTTGGTTAAACTTTGGTTATGGATTGTTCCAGTGCCAGTGTTGTTGCCACACTCTTTCAGGTTAGAACGTAATAATTGCTGACAGCGGAAGAGATTCTATGGAAAAACTGCTCTCAAAAATTAGAACAATTTGATCCTTTTCTTTCGTTTCAAACTTTATAAAGGCCTGTGTTTGGGCGGGGGACCACTCTCGAGTGTCTCGAGGCGCTGCAGTGTTGTGTTCAGAAACCGACACCGATAAAGGATACAGTAATCAACACACACTGAGATTCTGGAGGAGTCTGAAACACAAGGCCTCGAAGCCTTGCTCCTTACGCCGTCTCAGTCGGTGCGCTGAAGTAACGGGAGTGCTTACGACACTCTCTGAAGGCTGAAAAGTGTTGCAGAGATACCAACATATGCTAATGAGGCTAATCCCAGAAGTCCTTTAGGCGAGATGGAATAATGTGGCACTGGGGAAAACCGTATGAATGTTCTGTGACTGCACCATCAGAGACTTGAGTCGAAACAATTGCCTGGCTTTTAAAGACAGGCTGCTGACGCACTGGATTATGGGATATGTATGCATGCTGGAGGCGGGGGGTGGGGGGGCATTTATTTGTCAGACTGGGATTGTTTGGGGTTTTTATTCACTTGTCTCCACGGCAAATGTATACTGTAGTTCCTCTGACTGATCACCTTTCTCCTGTGAGAAAGCGTTTATCCTCATGGGTGTGGTCTCTTCCAGGATGACTCCACCCACATCCCCGAGCCACGAGGGCTACTTGGAGGATGCTATGGCCTTCATCGTCACCGGATCTCCCCCGTTTGGGAGATTTTGGAGACTTAGAGTATCGACACCATTTTTGTTGGTGGCCCGAGATCTCACTAACACACTTCATGTTGCAGTTGTTTATTTATTTATTTATTTATTTCCCTTTATTAACGTCACATGTCCTGTATGGAGACGTAGTTGTTTTGATCATATCAAGTCGTCTGAAAATAGAACACTTCACCAAGGACAATACTGGAATGAAACACACCCCTTCCTCCATCAGCTCTAATAAGCAGACATGCTATCCAACAATACTGCTGTAAATCAACGTCGGTGTGAGGAGTGAAGGTCAAAGCCATCCAAACACCCCTCCCCAACCCTCCCCGATCACCCCACCCACCCAACCCCCACTCCTCTGTCTAGGAAAAGTGTTGATATTACACGGGTTTCTATACACAGTGGTTCCCAGTCAGCATCTTAAAGCAACCCTGCATTTCATTTTTCCTTTTTGTCGACAGACAGACAGGCAGACAGACAGACAGGCAGGACTCTTTGCTTGCACAGCTGATGAAATACTTTTTTTCCTGAAACATGCTGTTACTCTAGAAACATTGGACATACATTTTACTTACTAAAATAACTACTCTACCGTTACTAGACAGACAGACTATTTTGCTTGCACAATAATAACTTGGATACATTGCAGTTACTCCCTAGCCAGAAGAGACAGACAGACAGACACTCATTTGCTTGCGCAATAATTACTTTAGAACAATGCAGTTATTACATAGACAGGCAGACAGCGAGAAAAATATAGACAGACAGACAGATCCCTTTGTTTGCACAATGATGAGGTAATAAAGTCCACTGCAGTTACTCACTGATTGACAGACAGACAGACAAATAGATAAGACAGTCCCTTGCAAAGCATACTTTGTTCGCCCTTTAGGTCAGATACACACACACACACACACACCCCTAGCGTCCTCTACTGTGCACTATTCCTCATATTTTCGTTATTGATTTTCACCCTCTATTAGATTTTTATCTCTTGCACTGGCTTGTAATCATCTTCAATAGTCTTGGGAAGGGCAGGGGAAGACTGAGAGTGACTGCAGAGAGAGAGAGAGAGAGAGAGGGGGGGGGAGAGAGAGAATTAGAGAAACAGAGAGGGAGAGAGGGAGAGAGAGGGTGAGAAAGAGAGGGTGAGAGAGAGTTAGAGTGAGAGAGAAACCGAGATGGTGCGAGAGAGTGAGAGAGAAAGAGAGAGAGAGAGAGAGAGATAGAGAGAGAGAGAATGAAAGCGAGAGAGAGAATGAAAGAGAGAAACAGAGAGAGAGAGAGAGAGAGAGAGAGAGAGAGACACCGAGGGAGAGTGAGACATTGAGAGTAATGAGAGAGAAACCGAGATGGTGCGAGAGAGAGTGAGAGAGAGAAACAGAGAGGGAGAGAGAGAGATAGAATGAGAGAGAGAAACAGAGAGGGAGAGAGAGAGACAGTGGGAGAGAGTGAGAAACCGAGATGGTGCGAGAGAGTGAGAGAGAATGAGAGAGAGGGGAAGAGAGAGGGGGAGAGAGAGAGAGAGAGAGAGAGAGAGAGAGAGAGAGGCAGGAAAGAGGCGTGTTGAGATGACAGCAGACGTCAGTCTTTCACGGCTCCATCAAACTCTGCTGCATCTCTGCTGCATCCGCAGGAGACTTCACACATCTGAGAGCCAGACTTCTGACACGCTCAGAATAAATGGAGTAAACGCACGCTAGTCTCATGGTAGCGGTGTTAATATTGTGAGTACAGTAATACACGTGCGCGTTTACGCTGTGTTCCACGTGTGCTCCTGCATCACGGCCATTCAAGGCCAAACCCCCTTCTAGTGGCTTTTCAGATCTGACTGAAGATTCATTTATTTTAACAACAACAACAACACAGCTGGAAGACAGAAAAACCCAAGCATGCAGACGCAGCTAACATGCTAACGCGACGGTAAGTGGATGGGTTCGAGCTGCGCTGAGACAGAATAAGAATGGAGCGCGTGTATGTACTCAAGCTGTTTAAAGTCCTCGTGGTCTGATTCTGGATGTTGACTTGGAAACAGGAAGTTGCTGTAATCGACTGATTCGAGATACGCCACTCCGAAACAAACTTCACAGTAGCATGAAGCAGCCAAGAATATAGCATATAGTTCGATCGTGTTTTGCTTATGCAATCTCTGTAAAAAAAAAAAACCCGCCCCCAACATCACTGTAACCAATCAGGCTGCGGTTCCCGTCCCAAGTGCCAGAGTTTTAAATATGTATGTACCTTCCGCGGCTCGATTTCTGGAAGGATCTCCATTTTGTTTTGTCGTTGTTTTTGCCTGCGAGCGTGTTCCAGATCCCAGCGAGATGCATTTAGTTTGTGAATTTAGCTGCATATCGCAGTCAAAGGTTTACAAAATAAAATTCAAGGTTCTTTAAGAAGAAGAAGAAGAAGAAGAAGGAGAAGGGAGCAATCCCAGAGCGGTGTATCACACAAACCTAAATAGCAGCTACACATGTGAAGGAAGATGTGTCTTTGACTTGAAGGTCATGAGGTCAAATCCCAAGAAGCCAACGCTCGGGCTTTGAGCAAACAGCTCAGCTCTGATATTGGAGTTGTTTGGGATGGTTTTTTTTTTGGTCCACCCCCCAAAAACCGCCGCGACGCACTCTCGCTAGGGAACTAAAAGTTAATAAAAAGCCACAGAGACGGGTGTTTTAGACGGATAATCTCTCATAGCTTTGATTAATGAAACGCTTCATCACTTCTCGAGCGACAATAGGAGCAGAGATGCTAATCTAACGCTGATCTTCTTGTGAAAACGTTAGCCGGGAAAAGCGGACCAAACGTGGGCGTTCAAACGAATGGGGGTCAGTCGAAGGCTGCACCGTTTTATTTTATTTAGAGTAGATATGACTAATCGTCCAGGTTGCGACACCGATATGCTCCAACATCGCTCACTCGCGGCGTGCTGATAAGGCCATGTGTAGGTCAGAAGTCCGTGTCTGGATTTATCCCGCTGTTCTTTCATGCCAGCGCTCTGCATAAATGAGAGTCGTTGTTGCTCATAAATTACAGAAGTGATGCCGCTTAATGGTGAGCGATCGGCCCTCCAAGAAACAACGCGGCGGTGCTTTTTTACAGTTTTGTTATTTTTTACTATCGGCGCCGCTACTGTATTTCATCTGCCAGTGTTCGCTCGTTTGGCTTCATTTAAATGTAAATGCAAGCGCGCACACACACACACACACACACACACACCGGAGCAGGTGATGGATTCAGGTATGGGAATGGAAGGGAGGGAGAGAGGGAGGGAGGGGGCGTCGACCTTCACCCATCAGGCCGTGTTCACGTGTACGATCCTCTGCTTCCGTACACTGACCTTCTCCGGCCTCGGATGAAACCTAAACCTGCACTGAGATCACGATAAGACAACGTCCTTGAGGGTGTTGTTTTGATTTGTTCTTTCCTTCCCATTTTTCCACAACCGCACACACACACACACACACTTTGATTAAAAAAAAAAAACACGTGAAAAATAAAGTGTGCATTTTGGTTTTTAGGTCAGAAAACAGATGTGCAGCTATTTCAGGAAAAAAAAAACAAAAGCAAACTGTCTAATCACGCTCCTCACACTGATCCGTTCTGTGTGCATGGAAACTTCCTGAAGCTTTGTAAGTGTGTAAAGGCTTGCCATAAGGCTTGCCACCGCGATAAAACAAGGGAAACGGTCCGTCTGGGGCGAAAAAAATGACGGCTATAACGTACGCGGAGATGTCGCTGGATTAAACGCCGGCCGTGAGGAATTAACACGAACGCGGCGGCATTACCTCCTGCGTTAGGCTTTAAATCAATGCTACTGGAGATCATTAAACCCGGGAAGAATTATTCCGACCCTATACATGCTAATCCGCGACGCGCACGTTAAATCAACGCTTCGCACCGTTACACTGCAGGTTACTCGGCACAGTGGGGGGAAAAGCTTCATTTAACACTCGGGCGCAGAGGTGTTGAAGGTCGTGCAGTTAAAAAAAAAAAAAAAAAGTGCTGCTTACAAAAGTCCGGATAAGTGACTAGCACGACCGGACGGTGACAAACAACGACAATTAATTGCTGTAAATAAAACGCATCAGTGTGCGTCATCTTACCACTTTTGACAAACCCGACTTTCCGGGGCTTTTAAAGTGTGTTTTATTTTTTTTTTAACTTCATTAATCAGTCGAACGAGGGACATCGGAATGTGTCCTCTCACGAGCGGCCTTCGATTATAAAACTTCCACAAACGCAGCATGTGATTGGCTAGCGAGTCCGCTACAGAAGGCAGCGGATGTTTCCTTCATTAGTACAAATGGTATTTTCCCAACATTAAGTAGAGTTAAAGCCCTCCCATTCTTAAAAATTAGACTCCGCCCAACTACAGACTAAATGCAGCAGACTCCAACGAGAACAGCCGACTAACGCCGAACGCACGATTTTCTCCCTCGTTTACTCGTCGCAGATTGATCTGACGAACCCTCGGTTCACCGTCACGTCGCTACGAACGCTTTCGAAAAAGTTTTGCAGGAAGAACAGCGAATGAGCATCGGAGAAGCACGATAAAATCGCTCGTGTTTCTATCTATCCATCTAAAAGTATTTGTCGAGTCATAACCATACTGTTGTTAAAACTGCGCTATAGCTCCAGTTCTCGCGGCAGAGCAGACGATCCTCGCGGCTTCCATCAACTTAACCACGACGGTCTCTTCCGTCTTGTTTCCGTACAAAATCATGCAGAAACAACCACCACAGCCAGTCGATCAGGCTCTGTTTGGTTTACGTGATCGAGATCTCTCATTTCGCAGAGTTGTTTCCCCCACACAGTTAAATTTCCGAAAACGCTTGATTTTGCGTTTTTTTCATGGAAAACTACTTGAATCGCACAAAATTGTTTCTCAGTCACGTTTGTTGTTAAACGAGACCTTTTGGCTGCACTCACGTGAATCGAAGAGGCTGAACGTGCGTCGCGATGACGTCGTGTGACGCGTCTTGACGTAAACCAGTGGAAAAACCTGCGGCAATTTAGAAAAAATCTCAAGCTCCGCCGAGTATCGCAGCGTTCGCTTGATCTCGCATCCATTTCCGCACTCGCGAAATCCTGGACGGACATTTATTCATTTAGCAGACGCTTTTATCCAAAGCGACTTACAAATGAGACACACTCACACACCAATGGTAGCAGAGCTGCATGCAAGGTGCTAGCTTGCCATCGGGGGCAACTTAGGGTTCAGTGTCTTGCCCAAGGACACTTCGGCATGGGATCACCCGGGCCGGGATTCGAACCACCAACCCTACGATTAGTGGATTAGTGGACAACCCGCTCTACCGACTGAGCCACAGCCGCCCTGATTTCTCCGAGCTCTCTTTTAGTTGAAAGGCGGTGTGGTACGTCAGTCATGTACTACAGCGAGTGTACTGTCCACTTGGAATACTACTTACGTTGACGATCTGTAAGACAGTTTGCGCCAATAAATCTTTACATAGACGGATTAATGCGTCACTTGGAATTCGGGTTACCGCAATACCGACCGTGGAAAAAATAAATATTCAGAACTCGCCTACATGGGAAACGTTTGACGTGAGCGCTTCTCTGACTTAAGTGCTTTGGAGAGTGACCTTCTGCTTCTCAAACCATAAAAATCCACGGCGAGAGAAAAAAACAAAACAAACAAACACTGATACGTTTCATGTGTCATACTGTCTGAAAGCTCGAACTACTGTATGAAATGTCCCGTGACTCGTACACGATCCTGTGGCACACCTTTAAGAGTTCATTAATGTGACGTTAGAGCGCTTAATTCCGTACTGTGGGTGTGATTTCAACAGCGCAGGAGTAACCCTTTCCTCTAACGCAACGCTGCAGGAGGGGCTGGTTTACACACTGAACGCTGTAGGTGTTCACTCAAGGCTGTAAGGGCTTGGGCTCTGTAGGCTCCCGCAGAGTATTGGATGCATTTCATGGTGGTGATGGTGGTGGTGATGGATGCAGGAAGCAGCACTGTACAACTCGGGTTCGATCCGCATGCAGGACTTTATTCTCCATCTGAACACCGGTGAGGAGGCACTGCAGTGGCTCAGGCAGCACAACACAAGCAGGATGGAACACACCACTATAATATAATAAGGTTAATTCCACATGCATAAGGACGATGAGGGCTGACACACACGCGCCTGTTGCATCCTCCTATGCGCGAGACATATGCATGTTATAAACCACATAGATCAATATTTATATATTTAAAAATATAATACACACGCGTACAGCTTTAACAAATGTCCATATTTGTGCAAGATGTTCAGTTATATTACACAGTTAGTTTAGCATGCGTAAATCAGCCCGCGCGAGCCAACAAGCACGTCCTCGTGCGCTCTAATAAATGACTCAGGAATGCCTCATCAGGAACTGCTGTGATTTCCAAAATCCACGCAATCATTCTAGAAGATCATTCTCTCTCATACAAATGAGTTTTTTTATTATTTATTATTATTATTTTTTTTTTGATGTAATGTTTTTCTTCTAAAATCCAAACGCAGTTTATTCCCTAGAACTGTTCTTACCTCGGCCGCACGCGCACCTCGCGCACAGGAGGAGAAGCACGGCGACGTCCCAACAGCGTCCGCGTGCACTCAGAGCTCGCATCTCTGTGGTCTTTCTCCTCCTCAAATTCGCAACATTTCCCCTCTTTCTACGGAGCCTCGGCGGCTTGAGTGGAATGTTTCCCAGAGGACAAACAGGGGGCCGGTGGTGTGGGGAGAAAGAGAACTTCACATACTCGAGCCGAAGCTATCCAACCGCCGTCATCACGCCGCTCCCAACTCCGAGTGCTCAACTCCAGCTCGCGAGCTGCCTCTTCGCACTTTCAAGCGTCACACGTGGGACAGCCAGCCAATAGCAAGTAGACGAGAGCGGCGCTGGAGAGACACGTCTTATCCAATAGCGCGCCGAGGTGGGCGGGGTTCAGCCAGTGAGCAGCATCAGCATCACCAGAAGCAGCTGCAGCTGTTTCAGTGGCACGCGCGTGAAGGAAACAGTTGACTTTGCAGTTAGCTAGCAACAAGAAAAGAAAGAGAGGGAGAAAAAAAAAAAAAAAACCTGACAACATGAGAAACGAAATAAAGTTAAATTAAATCACCTCAGCGAATTGAAACGGGGCTAAGTTAACAGAACAGCACTTTAAAACTAACTTTTTTTAATTATTATTATTTTTTTTTTAATAGCTTTTTGCAACTGCCCCTTAGTGTCTATATTTGGAAGAGGGGGAGCATACAAAAAGAACACTTTTAGAGATATACTCATTTTAATTCTCTTCCAGGAAAATGATTCAAACTTTTTTTTTTTTTTGATGACTCAACCTGTACTAGTGTTGTGTTTGTCCAATTAAACGCTCTCTAGAATGTGTTTGCCCCGCCCTGAGTACCGAGTAACCATTTTTTTTCTCAGTTAAAAAATAAATAAATAAAGGGGGAACAGTTGGAAAAGGAAATCATGAAAAATTAAAATCATGTTTGCTGCTATAATGAGCTGCCACTGCTGAGTGAGACACGCCCCTGGGGGCGGGACAAACACATTCTAGGACAAACACATTCTAGGACTAAAACACATTCTAACTCCTGCCAAAACATAGACAAGGTAGAATTTTTTTTTTTCCAGCTGGTAAGTTGTTCTCCAGCGTCGTTATTACATGCCTAATCGGATCAATAATCATATGGGATTTTTCTAATCGTCGTACTGTTGCGTTATTTCCTTAAAATTTGTAAAATTCAGAAACTGTGCCCTTTCTACCAGCTGGCAAAGATAAAGATCAATGGGATTAGTAAATAATAAAAGAAATTGATTTTTAAGGATGACTTCACAATTTAAGTGCCCTTTAGCCCTTATATCTGAAAGAAATAAAACAGAAAGTTAAACATTTAAGAATCATTTTCAATTCTGAAGTGGAGAAAAGATTAAAAAGAAAAAACAATCCGTTAACCCATGTTAGAAATGCTTTCACTAATGTATACAAACAATACACTAATTCTTTATTTTATTAAACCAGCTGTGTATTGTAATTTAGGATTAAATCAGGCCATGTTTGCAATTAGTGAGTGGATTGTAAGAACTTACGTTCTTCCTCATACCTGGGCTAAATACAATACCTCCTTTATTGAGAGCAAAAATCATATTTTTCATTTTTTTTAATATGTTGGCCTTTGAACAGAGCGCATACATTATAGTAATTGTTTGGGAACTACTTCATGTAAATTGGAAATTATTATTATTATTATTTTGCTTTAAGTGTGGGTGTCCTCCACTATTATACCATACACAATGTATCAGCAGGACTGAAGTCCATTTACTATACCATAATCACCTTTACCTTCATCTCCAACAGAGAAAAAAAAAGAAAATATTTCTTCTTTTGCATATTCAACACACAATAAGGTGTGGAGGCAATATTACATTTAGGGGAGCAATTCGAACGGTTAACATGACTCGCATTTTTATAGGCGATGGCGTTTAGGAACACAAGATTTTGCTGCAAACCTAATTATGCAAAGAAGAACATTCAGGCGCTGCTTTTCGTTTCGCGCTCACGAAGGCCGTAAAACAATTACTGGTCATGGAAACGCGAGGCAAACAGGATTTTAAGTTTGATACAGTGGGACGATTGTAAGATCTTGCATTTGATTATCAGGGTGATGCCTAACAGTGTTAGCAGTTTCGCTGATTTCAGGTGAAACTTCAGTGCGGAGAAACAAGCAGGAGAAGTTTTATCATCTATTTATACAGTGAAGCCAAAAATGAATGTCTGCTAAGAATGTGAGATATCCAAATAATGACTAGATGCTAAAAACTGTTTAGGAATCTGAGGAGGAATCATGACCACTGCTCATGACGCATCACAAAGCATCGTAACACACGCGTAGGAAAGCGCTATGAGCCCTCTTCCTCATATACAAGATCACAGACACCCAACAGTGCCTGTTCTTGGCTGAATAGAATGGAATTCGATGTTGTCTTCCGGTGTAGCTCATTTGCCTTAAGGTTCCACGTGTTGTGCGTTCTGAAATGCGTTTCCGCTCACCACGTTTGCAGAGCGGTTATTTGAGTTACCGCAGCCTTCCTGTCAGCTAATCCAGCCATTCTGCTCTGAGATCTCTCATCAACAAGGCATGTTTTTTTCTTTTTCCTACCATACTTCAGAAAACACACCTCCCTCAACCCCCACATCCACAAATAATCTGCCCGTATTACTTGTATCTGGTAATGGGGGCTTGAGGGTTAAGGTTCTGGGTTACTGATCAGAAGGTCAGGGGTTCAAACCCCAGCACTGCCAAGCTGCCACTGTTGGGCCCTTGAGAAAGGCCCTTAACCCTCTCTGCTTCAGGTCCGCTGTATCATGGCCGACCCTGGACTCCGACTTCCTAACATGCTGGGGAAGAATAGAATTTCACTGTGTTCTAATGTATATGTGAACAATAAAGACTCATTATCTGGTAAATGGCGCCCTTGTATAGCGCTTTTATCGTAAGCACTTTACACTGTGTCTCATTCACACACTCACACACCAATGGTAGCAGAGCTGCATGCAAGGTGCTAGCTTGCCATCGGGGGCAACTTAGGGTTTAGTGTCTTGCCCAAGGACACTTTGGCAGGTGGAGTCATCCTGGCTGGGATACGAACCGCCAACCCTACGATTAGTGGATTAGTGGACAACCCGCTCTGCCGACTGAGCCACAGCCGCCCTGTCATTATCTGCATGATATCTCGCCAGTGAGTGTATATTACATACATATTAAATGCTTTTTAAAGACATTTCCTAAAAAGACTCCACAAAGAAAAAAAAAAAAAAAAAACATGTATGAAAAATTATCTGAAATAATAATGGAAGGATTCATCCAATTAAAACTGTCACATGACCTACGAATAACAACTAGTAAAATCACGAGTTATAGGTCATGTGATCATTTTCAGCTCTACATATTTACAGAGATAGTGGTGCATGTTGGGTCACTGCATCAAGGTTATATTGTAAGCGTTAAAAGAAAATTTCATTCACTTAAAGAATAAAATAAAATAATTACATGCCAAATATTTCATTAATACTTGATATCCGAGTATGAGTGATGAAAAGTGTCCAAGAAAGTGCCCTGAAGCATACAGTCAAGGTTCTTGCTTTCCATCACACTTTGTAAAGCTGTCTGAGACATGCTCATCACACACACACACACACACACACACACACACACACACACACACACACACAGCCTACGGAGATGCTCGGCTCCATTCATGGTCAGAGAAAGCGTGATAAAGGGACTGTGCTGTGGTTTCACACTGTTCTTGTTGCCAAGCAAACTGAAGCCCTTATTTCTCTGAATGCAGTCTGGCATTTCTTCCAAGACCTGTTTTTATTCAAAGGAATGGAGGGTTGTTTTTTTTTTTTTTTTTTTTTTTTTTTTTTGTAAACTATTTCTTAAACAAGATTCCAGCATCCCTCACCATTAGAACTGAAAAATGATTCTTCATATTAACTGAGTGAGCTGGGTACAGTAAGCCATACAGCATACAGGACAGTGATGGAAGAAATAATTGATTCTTTACTGACTCGTGATTCTTTGTCGCATGATTCCTCCATGAATTGCATTTGAAATAGCTTGTAATTTTATAGAACATTTACTTAATTGAGGCTATTTTTTGTTAAATAGTCAATACTTTGTGTATTATTAAGTATTATAAAGTATTTTAGTCAATAATTTGTGCTAGCTCCCATTGCCAAGATAACAGCTCACAGCTCCTATAATGCCTGATGAGGTTGGAGAATACATGGTGAGGGATCTGAGAGCGTTCCTCCATACAAAATCTCTCCAGATCCTTCACATTTCGAGGTCCATGCAGGTGGACTCTCCTCTTCAGTTCAACCACAGGTGTTCTATGGGGTTCAAGTCAGGGGACTGGGATAGTCATGACAGCTTTTTTATTTTGTGGTCAGTAAGATCTATTTTTATGTATGTTTTGGATCATTGTCCTGCTGGAAGATCCAATCATGGCCCATTTTAATCTTTCTGTCAGAGGCAGTCAGGTTTTCATTTAATGTCTGTTGACATTTGATAGTCCACGATGCCATGTATCCAACAAAATGTCCAGGTCATCTGGCAGAAAAACATCCCCAAAACATTAAAGATCCACCTCCATATTTAACCGTGTACATGAGTTACTTCTCCATATGTCTACCTCTCTGTGTGCATCAAAACCACCTCTGGTATTTATTACCAAAACGCTCTATTTTGGTTTCATCTGACCATAGAACCCGATCCCATTTGAAGGTCCAGTAGTGTCGACACACTGAAGACGCTCGAGTGTGTTTTTGGATGAGAGTAGAGGTTTTTATCTTGAAACCCTTCCAAACACCTTGTGGTGATGTAGGTGACTTCAGATTGTAGTTTCTGAGACTTTCTGACCCCAAGACACATCTAACCTCTGCAATTCTCCAGCTGTGATCCTTGGAGATGTTTTAATCAGTCGAACCGTCCTCTTCACAGTGTGTTGAGACGATATAGACAAACGTCCAATTCCAGACCGAATTCATAGCATTTCCAGTTGACTGGAACTTCTTAATTATTGCCCTGATGGTGGAAATGGGCGTTTTCAATGCTTGTGTTATTTTCTTATAGCTACGCCCCATTTTGTGAAACTCAACAACCTTTTGCCGCACATCACAGCGATATTCCTTGGTCTTACCCATTGTAATAAATGACTAAGGGAATTTGGCCTGTGTGTTACCTCATATTTATACCCCTGTGACACAGGAAGTCATGGTTGAACAATTTCCTGTTCCTAGTCACTCAGGTGTACTAAAATAAATGTAAAATATCAATGGTAATATACTTCAAATATATTTTTCTCAAATGAATTCACATGTGCCAAAAATTGTTGCACACCTATATTTAAAAATGATATTTATTTATTTATTTATTTATTTATTTATTTATTTATTTATTTATATCAATGAGAGCAGAGTATTTGAATGAATTTTTTGAACAAAAGATCAACATGTTACACAATAAAGACAATTTTTCATATTTACTCATGACAATTAATTCCCTTAATATTTCAAAATGTAGATATTCTGAACTATTCTGACTTTTAAATAAATGTTATTTACATTTTATCTGAAACAAATCCTCTTGAATCTGTACGCCAAGTTATATCAAGTATTTTATTTTTAGGCTTTAGTTTTAGGCTTATTATTTTAAGTAACACTGAAAATGAATCAGCTGCCATGGCAACAGAAAAAAAAAAAAAAGCAAAATTTTAACCATAAAAGGAAAATATGATTGGTAAGCAGAGACAGGGCTACAATTTAAATAAAACATAAAAATTATAAATGAATGAATTAATGCATAAATAAATAATATACAGATATATACTCTTGTGTGGAAAATCACATTTCACTTATTCATCTTGCGTCTCGTGCGGGTAAAATCTTAAAAATTCATGAAAGCTGAACGAGATGGAATAAACCCAAGCCACTACACTGACCAGTATCTACAATTTAAAAAAAAGGGTTTTTTAAATTGTAAATGCACTGAGAAAATTGATCAGAGGAACATTTTCTTGTCAGAATATATTTACACTTGTGAAGCTATTATTTGTGGACACGTAAGTGTTAACTATCAGCAACAGTTAAATAGTTTTCCCATTCAAGGCGTTGCTGAAATTTCTGTACTCGATTGTATGTACGTGTTTGGTTAGGTATTATGGCGGTGAAATATCTAATTAGTCTGTTTTTTTTAATTTTTTTTAAATGTCCTTTGATCCATCATACCATTTACTATGTAAGCAGAGTTAATGTTTAACGTTTAGTTGAGCAACAAAAAGCTATTTGTCTCTTTTCAAGTAGTTCAGTAATGGAATGAGTTCTTGTTGAGATAAACATTTGAGCATAAATACCCCCAAAAACGCCACACAGACTGTGGCCGCTCTGCCTCTGCCTGCCTGCCATTAGCTGTCTAGCCTGGGAAGACAACTCTTGGCAATACCGCTACGCAAACAAGATTGAACAGGTTACTGTCATAGGGGCGGAAAATTTAACATGGCTTTGCTAAGCTTACAGCTAATGCATTAATTTGTGGCTGGGACTGAATGTCTGAGGCAATTGGACTGTCTCGGTTTTGACACGCATTCCTGTTTGGGCTTACATGAGTAAAGTGTAGTGGCCAGTCCTAACACTACACTGCAACCATCTGGAGGTCATTCCAATCGATTCAGTTTTTTATACAGGTTCTGTATAGATATTATTATATTCTGCATGGGAACGTGGTCAGATACACATCATCATTTTCGACACAGAGTTGACAATATTTGGGCTTCACGGTAACATGACAAGCTGTGTTTTTTTTGTTTGTTTGTCTTATTGACCTTTAGAGAGATAAAGAGAGGCTGGTGAAGGAATGACTGTTTATAGAGGCTATGACTTAAATAATAACAACTTCTTTCTCCATTGTCTCCAATGACATTAAATGTAACAAAAAGTAAAAAAAAAAAAAAAAGGAATTCTTTCAATAAATAACCAAAAATTGTAATTGCTAGCAAATTGCTGTGTAATAAGAGGAATAAAACATTTTTACATTACATTTACAAGACGATTTTATCCAAAGCGACTTACAAATGAGAGCACACTCACACACCAATGGTAGCAGAGCTGCCATG